>QRFJ01002938.1:33046-136955 GCA_006176705.1 Cocos nucifera | reverse complement strand
ATTAATTTTTTATATATATTTTTTAAATATTATATAATTTTAAAATTAATATCCATCTTCATCATTTATTATCTAAATAATTTTCATTAGAGTGTCATCACAAAAGGCCACCTCGATCCGATGGCCCTAGCTTCATCAATCAAAAAATTTGATTTCGATAATCACGAATGATGATGTGATGATCTGATAGATGGAGACCTCTAATAGGTTCAAAAATCTATAATGATAATCTTGGTGATGTTTGTAGTATACTGTCAATGTTTTACTTCATTCGGATATCATTATCATGGTTAATTTAGCATATAATTATTTTGACCGTTAAATGAGAAATGAGTGATCAAAGGACCAGATGACATTTGACTATGAAATATTTTTTTAGATAAATAATTTTGACTACTATTTTAATTATTTTTATGATGGTGATCATAAAATTTAAATCATGGATCTAAGAACGATCTAAAACTATACGTCACTTGATACCCATTCTTAAACTCCATAGGTAATTATGCTCGTGCTTTTGCAAGATATACTTCACATGAATAGTTCTTATAAAAATAATTTAAATTTTATGATCATCATCATAAAAATCATTAAAATAGTAGTCAAAATCATTTATCTAAAAAGCTATCTCATAATTGGATGCCATCTGGTTCTTTGATCACTCATTTCTTATTTAACAACCAAAATCATCCCATGCTAATTGATCATGATAATAATATTCGATTGAAGTGAAACATTGATAATATGCTATAAACATCATCAAGATCATTATTATAGATTTTTGAATCCATCAGAGATCTTCATCTATTAGATCATCGTATTATCATTCGTAGTGATCGAAATCAAATTTTTTTAATCGATGAAGCTAGGGCCATCGAATCAAGGTGGATTTTTGTGATAACACTCTAATGATAATTATTTAGATAATGAATGGTGAAGATGAATATTAAATTTTAAAATTATATAATTTTTTAAAAAAGATATTGTAGTGGTTATGCCTAACCGCTATAATAGGTTGAGCCTACGCCAACGATTATAAAGAACCGCTGCAATAGGCATAGGTCTATATTGACCTATAGCAGCGGTTAGGATAAATCATTACCATATGTTGGATCTATAGTAGCGGTTAGTGTAAATCACTATCATAGGTCAAACCTATGGCAGTAGTTCTCTATAACCGCTGTCGTAGACTCTATTATAGTGATTTCAAAAATCACTGCCGTAGTATGTGCTGTCGTAGCTCTTTTTTATAGTAGTGAGTTTCACATGCATGCCATATGTGTGGAACCATCAGCATCAGGTCATGGTGGAGTATGATCGAAAGGGGAGGCTAGTAGGAAAGACTGTGTGGGAGAAGCATTTCTTTTTTGCAGTACTTATGAGGCAGTTCGATATCATTCCAGTACTTCCCATAGACAGATGATTGATGGATGCTAGTGTTAGAGACCGGGTATGGAAGAAGATATGGATAACTATATTTTAATAATATTTATACATTTGATATTTTTACACTATATTTAATTAAAATAATTTCATAACTGACTTCTAATAACTTTATACAGAAAAGGTACAATATTTTAGATCATGAGAGGGCTTGAGATGCTTGATTGAAGATGATTGGAGAGTTGTACTGGAACTACAAGATCAAGCTCCACAAAGGATGGCTCGAGCACCGACGGAACACTCTAAAGCTTGTTCCTTGAATTCAGGACTGTCCCTCGAGTTAATGAGAGGGGATGGTTAGCCATTAGAGGAGCCAAGAGTCCTAGATTTAATTTTTAACTTTTAAATTTTTTAATATACTAATAATTATATTTAAATATTTTTTAAATATTTGTTATTTAAATAATTATAATATAAATATTTTTTAAGCTGCCTTCCATCAGAACTAGGAGAACCAGGCGGCTTAGGAGTACACGCATACTCTCGACCGTAAGTCGATGGCTAGTTGTGTGCATAAAGAGATAATAAATTCTAAATCATAGTTTATAAATTAAATTAATATTTTTTATTATATTTTTAATATGTTGATCCATTATTATAGCTGACAAGAGAGGGGCTAATGCCCATCTGTAGCACCTTCTTTCGATCCAGTTGTACGGATAAGAAGGGTAGATCGATGAATGCCACAATCGAAAGAATTTTTGAAAGTATTAAATAGATTAGTATGATTAGTATTATAGTATTTTTTTTATCATATTTTATTTGAATTTATAATTATAAAGAAGTTAAATGCACTCGCGAGCAAAGGCCCAGACACCTGTGGCCCCCATGACCATCTATCTCAGATCTTGGGGCTTGAGTACTCTGGGAGGATCCAATGCAGGCCCAAACATATGCCAATGAGCTACTAGTCTAAGGCGAGCATCTCTTCATATGCTTCTAGGGTCGTTAGTTGGGAGCAGCTTGAGGAGATGTTGGTGCAGGCAGCTTAGGCTATGAAACAAGCAATTCAGGCTAAGGAGCACACATTTTCGCTACAAAGCATCATGAACGCTATAGTGACGAGACTCTTCGTACATTTTGGAGCTAACTTTACAAGTCTTGAGAATATGTTGGCCAGCATTTTAGCTCAAGCCTCTCCAACTCCAACTCGTGCTCCTCCAGCTCATGCTCTATCTCCTTTCGGTGATGGCGATTTAGATTTAGATGTAGACTTTTGATGTATTTTTTGAAAATATTATAATAAATTTTATACAGTAATAAAATTTGACTATTTTTGATATATTTTTTTGTTATTTTAGATATGTTCTTATGTTATATATTGAACTATATTTATCAAATAAAAAATAAAAATCTATACTTTTTTATTATTCAAAATCTACAATAGTGGTTGGCAACTGCTGCCATAGGCGTGCAAACTGCTGTCATAAAATGCATGTCAACCACTGCCATAACCTATGTTAGCGGCTATAAAATAGAGCTTATGGCGGTGGTTATAAAATCGCTGCATTAGTTCTATGGCAAAGTTTATGCTACCACTGCCATAGATTTCTATGGTAGCGGTTATACAACCATTGCCATAGATCCTGTAGCAGTGGTTGATGAACCATTGCCATTACTATATATGATATATGGTAGCGGTTATGATAATTATTGCCATAGATCTATGGTGATGGCGACAGTGGCAGCGGTTAAGTAACCACTATTGTAGGCTATGACAGAGATTTTTTGGGCTATGACAGTAGTTTTGAACTATTGCTATAGCCTTTACTGTAGTAGTGACTCTAACTTTTCATAAACTAAATGTGGTACTATGTTAACACTCGGCCCTAAGTCTAACAGAGCCTTATCAATAAGGGTTTCCTACAATGCATGAAATGGTGGAAAACCCTAAATCTTTGTACTTCACTAGCACATGGTTTGATAGATATGAACTCACATTGGCTGCCGGAAGGCTCTCTTTGGTACATTGGTAATCTTTTTTCTAGTATACAAGTTCTTAAGGAATTTAGCATATGTCAGGACTTATTGGATCGTATCTAATAAAGAAATATTTACTTTAACTTGCTTAAAGATCTTCAACATTTTATCTAATTCGGTTGAGTTTCAGTTGGACCTAAGTCTATTGGGGAATGGTGCTATAATCTTAGGCATTGGTCCAACTAATTCTAGTGAGGGCTTTGCTGGCGAGTTGGGTAATGCAGCAGGTTCTGATGCCTTAGGTCTTCAGACTGGCCTTGGTCAATAATAGTTTAGATAGTGGGTCTTCTATCTCTTCAGGTGCTTCAGGTGTGCCCACATGGTTATATATTTATCTCCCAGATCTTAATATATGGATAGCTTTTAATTGGCTGATTTGGGCTCCTTGCTGTGGTTTTCGATTGTTCTGAATCTTGGGGTTAGCCTCAGGCTAACTCAGCAATATATCCTTTTCTCTCTTACTAATGGCAGTGGCTAACAAATCTAATTGCATTTTTAAATGAGATATTACTTATATGTTTGTTGTTAGAATCTGGCCTCTAGTTTTAATGAAGTTATCCATAGTTTTCATGAAATTATTAAAGGTAGTTGTGCTATTAGAAGTTGATTTTACCAAGATTTCTAGACTTTTTTCTAGAGAATTTAATTTCTTTTCATTATTGTTGAAGTCTGGTGGGTTGTTTATTGATCGCTTTTTTGGGCAGTCAAAAAAAAAACCTAACTCAAACTATATAGATAGGATGAGTTGGGATCGTATCCTCAAGCACCTAGGGCTGAGTTGTGATTGTAAAAGGAATAAAAAAGAAGGCTTGTTGTTACACAAAAAGAAAAGTAAACAGAAAAAAGCTATTCTAAAAGTTGGATAAAATACAAAGCAAGTATCTTGGAGGTTATAAGTTAATCTTGCATTAAACAAAGTTGTATTCCCTTTATAATATTAGATGCTTGTAATTAGGTCTTAGATATAGCTTATCTCACTGAACACACCCATACCCTTAGATCATGGCTCGTCCCTTCGAGCATAAACTATTCTAGGGCTTTATCTTATAAGCAAAGAAGAAATAATAGATCAAAGCTAGAAACTATCCATCTTTCCTCGACATGCCCCATATCTGTAGATCACGGTGCATCTCTGGAAAGGATAAGGTATGCAACTCTTATTTCCTCAGCACATCCCATATCCATAGATCACGATGCATCTTTGGAAAGTAAAGGTTGTCCTAGTCTTAATCTAGTATGTAAGCATAAAATAAAGTGAATAAAGAACTCATGACACTTTAATAGACAAAGACAAAATATTTATTGCTACATATCATAAAAGAAATACAAAGAAAGTTTAGAACATTAAAACCCACTCTACTTCATTACAAGATTTCCTCTCCCCTCTCGAGATTGATGGATTAGCTGCTTGCTTCCATCATCTTCTTCATCTTCTAGATCTAGCTGTCCTCTCTTGGATCTGAGTGTACTTCTTTAGATGAAGAGGAGAAAGAAGGAAGTGGAGAAGGATGGAGGGGGATGATCCTCAAAGGAGGTTATGTGTGGCCTAAATCCTCTAAGATGGGGGGTGGCATGGGCTTATATAAAGGAGAGGAAGAGGAGGCACCATGAATAAGGACCATTAGATCTAAGATTTGGTTTCTTAGCCTTTGGATCATAATCCATATTTGCTCCATTGATTTTCTTCCTATTTTGCATCCATGAGTTGGTGCCTTGAATTAATCTCCCTTGGATCTTCATTAGTTGCTTCTCATCCATTGATCTTTAAGTCATGTTTATATTTGGATCCATATGAAAAATTATCTTCTAATTTGAACCCTTGAATCTTGAGAACTTGCATCTGATCCCTTCATGAGTAAGTTGCATTCACACTTGAATTTGATTAATCCTTGAGCTGGTTGCCTGATTCACTAAAATATGAGCCAATTTAAATCTAGTTTGAGTTGTATGAGTCCAAACTCCTGATTACCTATAAAATAGACTAGAGAGCATCAAATTTTAATAAAATAATATCAATTATTATAATATTTAGTATCTTTAGTGACTTAATTTAAGTATTTATTATACCCTTCAACTTTAACTTTACTCATCCTCAAGTAAAGGAAGAATTTAGTGTCAAGTACTATCATGCTTAGAGATAGACGTTTTACTAGAAAATTTTCAAAAGGTCATTGATATTCTATAGAAATTTAATGAGGTATGTCATTGGGGTATTAATATTAACCAATATGGTAGTTAAGTAAAGAATATAAACTTTTTCAAAATCTTTTCTAGACTAGCTTTCCACTTCTATCTCTAAATTGTTTAACTCTAATATGGGCAAGTATATTGTTACTTTCGTACCTTCATCTTTTTTTAAAAAAATTATTGTATAGCTGGTGCAATATCTTAACCCCTTAAGATTTTTATTTGATCGTTGTAGTGAGTTTTGGACCAATGACTTCTAAACTAGTTGACTTTAAAGCATTAGGTATAGAACATCCCTCAGGCTTATTAGCTCGAATCAAATAGGCTTCAAGTTAAAATTGGTTGTATAATAAGCTTTTTTATATTATCTTTTTTTTGATGCAAATATTATTGCTTACTTAGGCAACGAGATCTGGTTACTTGGTGGAAGATCAATATTTCAAACTTGCCCTTTATTTATTTACTCTTTTTTTTTTATTTTATGAAGGAATGTATAGATACTCTACTCATGTCCATAAGAAATAATCTCTTCTTTGATGTTGATAGAAAGAGTTAGAAATGCTCAAAAAAAATAATTTTTATTCTAGACTTAACTATTTATTTAATTTCTTAATATATAATTTCTTGGTATCTCAAAAACTCTCTAATCTGCATATCAATTATATTTAAAAATTATCTAATTCAACTCAAATCTATAGCATAATCAGGTACCTAAATACTAAACACTAATTTATCTAAGGACTTGGTTATTTTTATTTAATTTATTTTATCTATATATTTTTTTAATTAATTATTAATTATTTTTTTTTACTTTCTTATTTATCCTTTCCTTAATTTAAATAATTTTATCCTCGATGGAGGAGAAAATAGAGTGTGATAGGTAAAAAGAAAGAAAAATGAAAGAGTTCACCTAGGCTTTATTTATTCTTGGCTCAGTCTTATTAACCGCATGATCGATTTTGATGATTATCAAATTTTGAGTGTTTGAGTATTTAACCATATTTCATGAGTGGATGTAGGTCTTTCCATATTTTTAAATTAAAAAATTATTTTAAGAAAAGGTCTACAAAAATCCATCAAGTTAGAATTTTTAAAGAAATGATTTTTCTTAAGCTTCCAAAGATTAAGAGAAAGAGAGCTCTTTGACCAAAACAAGGAAGACATAAAGTAGAATTTAAATAAAAATTAAATCTTCTTGATTGAAAGCAAAAATCTCTCAAAATAGTCTTGGAGTAGTTTTCGAGATGTCTTAAAATTTTTTTGAGAGCTCTCGAGTGGACTGGCATGTTGAAACACTACTCTGGCATGATTTTGAGAGGTCTCATGGGATTCTCGAGAGATCTTGTAGTTCCAACGAGATGCCTCATTCTGAATCGAGATGTCTCGGTCTTAGATGATAGAAATCCAGTTTCTATGCTCTGAGAGCGAGAGGTCTCGGAGGATTCTCGAGAGATCTCACGATTTTGGTGAGACAATTTTATTCAAAACTGAGAGGTCTCAAAATCTAGCGAGAGATCTCATTTTGTGTGGATAGCCTTCAACGAATAGTTTTGCAATGACTATTTTTCAATCCCAACAGCTATTTTAGAGCTCCCAATGGCTAAAACTCTCACTCTAACCATCTCTAAAGATATTTAAAGATGAAAAATTAATTAAAAAATAAGAATTAAGAAATTTAAAGAAAGATTCTTTTATTTTTGATTTGGAATATTGAATATTCAAAGAAAAAAGAAAAAAGAGAAAAGTTGTGCACAGATTTTAGTGAGCCCTCAAAGCAATCTTCTCCAACATCTTCATCATCCTCTCAAGTACAAATTAAAAAAAACCAAGTTTCGATCGAGCACATCATTGGCTTCCTCTTTAGGATTTAAAAGAGCTTAAATTCTATTTTTATATTGTGCTGAAACTTTATTTGTATTTTTGATGAGTTATTTGAAGCCTTTAACAATTTAATAGATGAATACAAAAAATTAAGACTCAAAAACAAAGAACTTAAAAAGTCTATTCTTTCCTTGGTTGAAGAGAAAAATAAAATTTTAAATGAAAAAAAAAATCTTTTGAAAGATATAAAATATTTGGCCAAAGAAAAGAAAGAATTTTTAGAACTAATTGAAACTCTAAGTAAGAAAAAGAAGAATATAGTTAAATCTATAAAAAATTTTATTGAAAAAAAAAGAAAAGCTCTTGAAATCTGAAAGATCTCTTTTAGAAGATAATACAAAACTAAGAAAATAGATTCAAAATTTAAAATCGTTGATTGAAAAATTTACTATTGGATCTCAAAAGCTTCAAGCAATTTTGAATAATCAAATGGCTATTTTCAATAAAGCTGGAATTGGGTATGATCCTTTAAGAAAATAAAAATTTATCAAAAATATGTTTAGAAAAGATTCATTTAAAAATAATTCATTTATATGTCTTAAATATAACAAAGTTGGCCATAAAATTTTAGAATGTAACCTTAAAAAAATTGGCCATACTTTAGTCAAAAAAGTTTGGATTCCAAAAGGAACCATGTGCTCTAACCTCAATGGACTCAAGATGGCTTGGATACCAAAATCTAGAAAGTAATTTTTGTAGGTACACTAAGGATCCAATGAAATGAAAAGAAAAAAAAATTCTATGAATGGATGCCTTGAAAATAAAAATGGATGGATGATGCTTTTGGATAAAATCTAAAATTTTCTCACATCATACCATCAATGTTTGTTTGATTAATTCTATTGATTCTAATAATCTATTTATGTAGTTTCATATCATATTTACTTGCTTGAAATACTCTCTATGTTTCGATGAGATTACAATAATTGATTGATTTTGATGCTTAAAATGATTTGAATACTTTGATTTCTAAATCAATGTGCTTTTCTATAGGTATCATGTTTTCAATCAATATGAAATTAATTTATCTTAAAAATTTAGCATGATATTTCAAGCCTCCCCATATCAATTTTACAGTTGATGAATTTAATTTAAAAGATGATCAATTGGGTATAAATATTTTAATTGTCAAACCCATAAGAGAAACTAAGTTTGACAATCCTCCATAAGATACTTAAATGTTGAAATATCCTAAAAAAAATTTGTATGATCTAAATACTTGAAAATAA
Organism: Cocos nucifera; assembly: GCA_006176705.1. NCBI lineage: Eukaryota > Viridiplantae > Streptophyta > Magnoliopsida > Arecales > Arecaceae > Cocos > Cocos nucifera. Next base: position 128,235 of record QRFJ01002938.1, on the reverse strand, counting down.
AACATTCAATCATAAAAATTAAGTGCTTGATGTAGTCATCTGCATTGCATCTTAGGTTTACCTCTAAGAATTTGAAATTTTCTAATTGAACCAAATTTCATAGAACCATTATCTAGATCCTTCTTGATTTGATCATACTTGATTTTCTTGATTTGATCTTATTTAAATTGATTACTGAAACCCTCCCAATTGATTATTTTTTATGATCCTCTAAATTTTCTTGAATATCTCTCTTGATCATCGATTTGATTGACTCTTTGATCTTAAAAGAAAATTTATTGATGAACATTCTTATTTTGTTCCAATTGATTGATTTTGAAAATTGAATTTGAAAAATAATCTTCTTGAATCTTTTAAAGTTGATATCTAATAAGATGTTTCAAGGAAGTCATCATTTATCTTCAAAGCTAAACTTTTAAAGAGGAAAGTGATTGGTATCGAATATTTTACTATTTGCCATGTATTTGATTGATCTATCTTTTGGCAAAAAGAGAAGAACATCTTTGTTTCAAATTTGATTTTGCACAATTATATTCTTGATTTGATATCATTTGAGACAAACTCAAAAATACATATCTTTTCTTAACCTAATTGCTTGATATTTCTTATGAAAAGAAAGAGATGATCTTTTTGAAGAATAGCTAAAAATATTTTTATGATTTATCTTAACTGATTTGCTGATATCAATTCAAATTAATTTATCTAAATCAATTTATCTTTATCAATTCAAATTAAATTCATTGGTATTAAGCTGAACTTGCAAATTAATTTTTAAATGGTATTAAAAGCAGATCATGATTTGGTCTAAATTTTAGTTTAATTGGTATCAAGAAGTTTCTTCCTAAAAAAATTTTCACTCTTGGTATCATTGGTCTCATTTTGTGTGAATGGCCTTCAACGGATAGTTTTGCAACGACTATTTTTCGATCCTAATGGCAATTTCAGAGCTCCAAATGGCTAGAACTCTCCCTCCAACCGTCTCTAAAGATATTTAAAGATAGAGAATCAATTAAAAAATAAAAATTAAGAGATTAAAAAATAAGAATTAAGAGATTTAAAGAGAGATTCTTTTATTTTTGGTGAGGAACATTAAATATCCAAAGAATAAAAAAAGAGAGAAAAGTTGTGCACAGATTTCAACAAGCCTTCAAAGCAATCTTCTCCAACATCTTCTTCATCCTCTTAAGTATAAATTGAAGAAAAGCCAAGCTTCGATCGAGCACATTATTAGATTCTTCATTGGGATTTAAAGAGTTTCATTTTTATTTTTATTTCTGTGCTAAATTTTTGTACTTATATTTTTTGATTTCTTTACAAGTTTTTTTGGGGGAAAGAAACTTAAGGATTAGGCTTGTCCAAGCTCAAAATTGGACATTGTAGGTTTTGATTAGTGAGCCCAAAAAATTAACTGGATGGTTAGTGAATCCGAAAAACTAACGATGTTAGATTTTGGTTGGTGCTCCTATGAAAATCAACTAAATTTATTTGTGAGCCTGAAAAATAAATACACTATAATCAAGAGTAGATTATAGTGAAAATCTCAAGAAAAGCTTGGAGAGTGGACGTAGTAATGGATTGCTCCGAACTACTATAAAATTTTATGTGTTTGTGTTATATTTTTAATTCTTGCTTTACTTGCTTTATTATTTACTTATATTAGCTTTCAAATTTCTTCATAGCATTTGTATATCCTAAAATTGCTACTGCTTATATTGTTTACATTTCAACCACACCACTTAAGTAAAAATCAAAGAACATACTTGTTTAGAAAGTAAATTTGGATAAAATTTTATAAGAAGCCAATTCATCTCCCCCCCGGGTTGCTACCTTTGGGCAACAAGCCTGGGCCTTGATGATAGCAAATGTAGTTCTCCCCTAACTTAGCTAATAGTCCTTCCTAGAGTTGGGTTCGTAAATAAACTAAAAAAAGAAATAAAAGTAAAATGCAAAGTTCTTGGTTCCCTCCTAGGAGTGCTAAGTTTAAAGTTTTCAGCTGGACTTTTATTAAGACTACTCCTAAGAAATTGGGTTGCCTTCCAATAAATGCTAAGTTTAACTTCAGCGAAACATAGCACGAATCTAATTATCAGATTATTCTAACTTTTCTGATATGCAATCAAGGGGTCTAGATTAGAATAATCCTCTTCTGATTATTATTTTTTTAAAGAATGAGAAGAGGGATGAGGAGAGAGAATTTTAAAGATAAGAGCCTAAAGGATCCTAGATTTAAGAGATAGGTATGAAGAATTAGGTAATGTTTGGTAGTAATTATAATCAAGTAAAATAAAAATGGACTCTCTATCCTAGGATTAACCTATATCTAGATAGCTCCTAACTATTTCAAGGTCATCTTCAAAAACTCTAAGTTCAAAATTAACCAACCAAATTGGTTAGGTAAGTGTAAGATTGGTGGGAGGCTCCCCGTGCTTTTGCAATGGACCTAATTAAGTAACCACCATTCTTCTGGACTAAGTCTCTGAACCATTTTTCTAGACATCAATTGGTTAGTCAAAGTCAAACTTAGTACAACCTTTCGTTTCCCTTATCTTATTAAGCTCAAAAATTCTTAGGGATCAACGTCTAATTAATTTTAAATTAAAGTTTTAGGTCAATATAATATGATAGGTGATGATTTTTGGACTAAGGAAGGATGATCAAATCCCTTCCTTATTTTATTTAATTGGATTAAGTGCCCTTAATGTATTTTATGGAAGATGCAATACAATTAGAAAAGGTGTCCTAACATGTTAAGTTCTTTTATTATATTTTAGGTTTCTTTATATTAATTAAGTGTCATGAGATGTATATTTTATTTTTTACTGTTAGGTTATTTAAAGCAAGAAGAATAAAAGGTAGGTTTTAATTAAGTTAATTAGATTTGAGGAGATTTAGACAATCTAACTAAATGGAAAGAAATTATGCTAAGATTAAAAGGCAACTAGATAACCTATAAGTAAAGCAAGAAACCAAATCTACTTTTAGGGTAGTAAATTATTTTAAGCTATGAAAAGTAGTAAATCACTAGGAATAATAAGTAGTAAATTACTTATACAAAATAAGATAACTACTTAACTATGCAAATAAAGTGATCTCAAATCTAAGAATAAAAAGCAATTATGTAATCTAAATAAAAGACAAGGAGTCTAATCTACTTAGAAAGTAGAAAATTACTAATTATATAAAGCAGTAAATTATTCTAAGCTATAGAAAGCAGAAAAATATTTTATGCATGCAAATAAAGTAATCTAGCTAGAAAATAGTAAATCTACCATATATGAAAAGCAATATAATATAAAAATTTTTAAAAAGATAAATAAAAGATAATTAAGAAATTAAAATAAATTAACTAATAAGAAAAAGTAAATTACTAATCAATAAAATAAATTATGAAAAGTAAGAGTACAAAAGAAGAAAATAATCAATTAAGAATATAAAGCAGTAAAGCAAATAAGGCAATCAAGCATATAAAGTAACTATGCAATAAAATAAAGTAATATTTTTTTTATTTTCTATTTTTTTATTTTATATATTTTGTTGATTATTTTTTTTAAAAACAACTATGCTAAGGTCTTCGGTAACGGTGCCAAAATTTGATGACTATCATAGGCAATCAAAAATAAAATCTAACTCAAATTATATAGATAGGATGAGTTGTATTCTTAGGGATCTAGAGCTGAGTTGTGATTGCAAAAGGAATAAAAGAGAAGGCTTGTTGTTGAACAAAAAGAAAAGTAAATAGAAAATATTGATGCGGAAATCTGTGTGGATGCCGGAGGTAGCTAGAGTTGGGAAGTTGAAGCCATCGATGGGACCTACAAAATAAAGTCTAAATCGAAAAAGGATGGCTCCAGCAGGACCCTTCGATGCTCAAGTCAGATCTTCGATCAACTGAAATGGAATGCTCAAAAAATAGAGAAGTAGATGACGGGAAGAAGAGAGCTTAGAGAAAATGTATCTAAAGGATTCCTTTTATAAACAGAGCATGTAACAAACTAATAGTGACAGCCGTAATTATCTAGTAGTGGGCTGCTCAGGCCATGTGGAGTTTGTTATAAAAATTAAGTTGATGTTTGTCGCGACTTGCGGATGCTTAAGATATATTTGTCGAAGTTTCGATGTAGGTTGAGTACTTCTGTGTATATAGCAAACTTGCTGCTAGTCGAGGTCGGTCAGGATGATGTCTTATGGTTTCAAAGAGTACGAAAGTCTCTCGAGTTATGTGCAGATAGATGTCTCATGAATTGGGATCTAAAGCATCGTGCTCCATCCTTCATAGAGTAGTTATCATGAATCAATGATTTGATGAGGTTCGTTTGAAGAGCTTTGATTTGAAGGAACTAGATCTAGGATTTTATGGGTAGATCTTGAAACTTTTTCATGATTATGTAGCGAAAGACTTAAATAAATTAAATATTTATTTAAATAAATATATAAATACCTAGATCTCAGATCTATTACATGATCAAGGCATAACATTAAATCAGAAATTAAAATCAAAACAAGAAAGAAAAGATTGATCAAATCAACCTAGAACTACACTACATCAAATGCAAGTATGAAGTTAATAGATCGGATCTATTACCTGAGCAAGTTAGATATTCTAACTTCCTGATCTAGGCTTGAGGATCAAGTCATAAACTGCACATACATCCAGCCTCTAGAAGTCATCCACACGAGCCCACGAACACGATCAGAGATCCTGATGCAGGAAATCAGCACAGTATGCTAGCACTATGCTGATCTCTCTTCGACGGTTGATCCGATGCCTTTTTCTTTAAAATTTGGATACTCCAAAATACTAGAAGAAAAGTGGAAGATTTATGATGCTGAGATACCTCTCAAAAGCTCACAAAAAGGGAGGAAAAGATCTGGAACAAAAACCCTAGAAGAAGACCCTCTTCTTCTTTTTTGTTCTTTTTTTAAACACCCTGATTTGTGCTTTCAATATCTCCAAGATCTAGATGATTTTTTCTATAAATTTTCTACATCAAAGAGGCCTCTCATGTGTATACAATACACAAAAATTTTAGCCAAAAATTCTCTTTAAATAAAAAGATATGCAAAGTCCAAGTTAGATCAAAAACCTAGACTAGGAAGAACCAAATAAAGGAAGTTGTTGGGGTGCCCAACTCTTGGATGCCCCCACATTTTTTTCTACTATAGATCAACAAAGGGAGGTGCACAAAAAGGTCCTCTTTTACCATGAAAATCAAAGAAAATAAGGAAGGATGGATCGGCACATTTATGGAAAGAGTTTTGGTTGACAAGGATTCTATCTCATAGAATCCTTAAGCAAAACTAATTCCCCTTTTGACTTGGTCTTCCAACAAACTTCCATATAAGAAAAAGGAAGAGAGAAGGGAGGCATGAGAAACCTTGGGTGTGGAGATTATTCACATAAAAATACAAAGAGAAAAGTGTGGGGCGTGAGGATTAGGTGGCACAAGGAATAGGGAGTCCTAGTCACAGTAGGACTCCTATTTTGACTTGGTCAAACAAGGACTTTTAACCAAATAAAAGTAAGGATAAACCAATCCAATTAACTAAGGCCAAAACTCATTTAAGAACTTAATTAAATTAGATTTAATTTTAATTTAATTTTTTAATCAAATTAGAAAAATGGGTTGACCCGAGTCCTAATTAGACTAGGACTAGTTCTTCCTTGCACTTGACTTATCCAATAAGCTGATTGAACTTGATCCAATCAAGCCTAAACCAAATCTAATTAAATCATATTTAATTAGACTTAATCTCAGCCTTCTAGCTTAATCAAATTAAACTAACTAGCAATTGAATTGCTAATCGATCCTCCTACAACCCTTGCACTAGGTTAAACACCAATCGTATTAATTGTTTAACCCTAAAATGATTGTAAATAATTGATCAACCATCCGATCAAAACGTGAACTCTAATGTGTGTGACCTCATAGGTCCGAACCTGAGTTGGTAGCATAGAAATAAATTTTTATATCAATCGAGGTGATCATCTAGCAATAATACCTGATAACCAGATAGGTCGAAAGGTGTAGAACACCATCCTTAGAACCCATGCGAATATAGTTTCCATATAATTCATCCCCTTTACCATAATGCTCGTAGGACACCTCAGAGTTCAACTGTCAACTTTGATCAGGTTGTCCACATTATATTTCAAAATATCAAATCCATCTGATGGATTACCCTGGCAAAGGTTTTGTTATATTAAAATACAGTGATACATTCTTCTCCAACTCTTGGAGTGGTTAATTCCATCTTGATCACACTTCGACTTTGCAAGTACTTGACTGTACCCAGAAGTCTTTCATTATTAAATTAAAAATTTAGTTAGTCTAGTATCAAAGCACAGTGAGTTGCTTGCAAGTCATTGAGGTGATCTCAGATCTAAGGGATACTTATACCTATATCCCATCAGAGACATTCTCAACAGCAGAATACTCTAGAGTTGGTCACGTTCAATGATGATGTACCCATACATCTCACCTGTATGCCATACCAATGTCTCCACACTCCTTGGTTAAGAGGACAACCAATCTATATGGTATATAATGACCTATGCTTGATAGATGTTGTCATCCTAATTAATAGCCTATCATTTGATCGTGAATAAATTTAAGGACTAATCGATAAATCCTCTCTTTATCAAAACTAAATAGTCCTAAGGACTTCATCACAACAATAGAGTTTATTAGAAGATGTAAATTTATAATGAAAAAAGATGCCAAAATATTTTTTATTAATTAATAAATTAATTATAATATCTCAATCATCAACAGGCTGATGATTGGCTTTGGAACATAATTTTCAACAACTCCCACTTATCCTAAAGCCACTCGGCACAGTATCTAATACCCATCTTCAACTTATGGTTGTCAAACTCCTTGATTGCCAGGGCTTTAGTGAAGGGGTCAGCTAGGTTCTTCTTTTCGTCGATCTTCTAAAGGTCGATGTCACCACAATCCATGATCTCATGGACCAAATGGAAGCAGCGCAGAGTATGCTTTGTTTGCTAGTGTGCCTTCGATTTCTTTGCTTGAGCTATGGCGTCAGTGCTATCATAGTAAAGCATGACTGAACCATCAATGGAGGATTCTACTCTGAGCTCAGTGATGAACTTCCTCAGCCATATAGCTTTCTTTGCTGCATCTGATGCTGCCATGTACTCTACTTCGCAAATAGAGTCAGCCACTGTATGTTGCTTGAAACTTTTCCAGCAGATGGCTCCACCATTTAGAGTAAAGATATATCCCAACACACTTTTACTGTCATCATGGTCAGATTGAAAGCTTGAGTCTATAAATCCCACAAGCTTCAGATCTAACTCACCACAAACCAACCATTGATCCTTAGTATTTCTCAAATACTTAAGGATAGTTTTAACCATCTTCCAGTGATTTTCTCCAGGGTCAGATTGGTATCTACTCACTACTCCTAGTGAGTATGCCACGTCTGATCTCGTACATGTCATTGCATACATAATAGACCCCACTATCCAAGCATACAGAATTCTACTCATATGCTCTCTCTCTTAAGGAGTTGTCGGACAATCCTTCTTAGAGAAAGAAATTTCTTGGCCTATTGAAAGATAGCCCTTTTTGGAATTCTCCATGCTGAACCTCTTTAGCACAATTTCTATGTACGTGGACTAGGATATACTAAGCATCCTTTTAGATCTATCCCTAGGATGTAGGATGCTTCACCTAAGTCCTTCATGGAGAACTATGATGACAACCAGACTTTTATTCCTTGTAGTGCAGGGATGTCATTTCTGATTAAGAGAATATCATCCACGTACAAAATAAGGAATACCACTGCTGGACCATTTATCCATTTGTAAATGCAGGGTTCTTCTCCATTCTTAACGAAGCCATACGTTTTGATCACTTTATCAAAATGCATGTTCCAACTCTGAGATGCTTGCTTTAATCCATAAATGGATCTCTGAAGTCTGCACACCTTGGACTCATCTATGGATGTGAATCCCTCAGGTTGTATCATATACACTTCTTCGGTTAGCTCTCCATTTAGAAAAGTCATCTTCACATCTATCTACCAGATCTCATAGTCTAGGTGGGCAGCTTTTGTAAGCATTATCCAAATGGATTTAAGCATTGCCACTAGGGAGAATGTCTCATCATAGTCAATACCATAACATTGACGATATCCCTTAGCAACCAGACGGACTTTATAGATCTCCACATTTTTGTCTGTGCCTCTTTTTCTTTTGAATACCCATTTACATCCAATGGGTTTAACCCCTTAAGGTGGGTCAACTAATGTCCATACATCATTGACTTTCATGGAATCCATTTTGGATCTTGTGACTTCTAGCTATTTCTCAGAGTTGGATCTCTGCATCGCATCCATATAAGTGATCGGGTCCTCATCGTTCTCATCGAGTTTGATGGGATCACCATCCTATACCAAGAATCCATAGTATCTATCCGGATGGCATGGTACTCTATCGGATCGCCTTAATGGTGTAGGTTCACTAGGCTTCGAATTTGATCTAATCAAATCTGACTTAGGTACAACATTCTATGTCAGACTTTCTATCTGTTGAACTTCATCAAGTTCAACCTTAGAGGCAACGGTTCCTTCACCAAGGAACTCCTTTTTCAAAAAGGTTGCCCTAAGGCTGACGAATATCTTTTGTTCATCAGTATGATAGAAATAGTATTCTTTGGTCTTTTTTGTGTATCCTATGAATATACACTAGTCAGACCTAGGTCCAAGTTTATCTGTAATTAACTGTTTGACATAAGCCGAGCACCCCTAAACCCTAAGGTGTGAAAGTGCTGGCTTACGTTCCATTCATATCTCATATGGGATTTTAACTACAGACTTACTTGGAATCCTATTTAATAGATAACAAACTAATTCGAGTGCATATCCTCAGAAAGATATCGACAAGCTGGCAAATTCCATCATGGATCGGATCATGTCTAACAGAGTCTGATTCCTCCTTTCAGACACACCATTATGCTGTGGTATTCTAGGAGGAGTCTATTGGGAGAGAATTCCATTCTCTCCTAGATATGTGAGAAACTCACCAGAAAGATATTCTCCTCCTCAGTCAGACCAAAAAATTTTAATATTCTTCCTAGTTTATTTTTCTACTTCACTTTGAAATCATTTGAATATTTCAAAAGAATCCGACTTATGTTTCATCAGATAGACATATCCATATCTGAATAGATCATCTATGAAAGTGATGAAGTAGACATATCCATCTCTGGCACTTGTGCTTATTGGTCCACATACATCAGAATATACTAGACCTAAGAGCTCATTGGCTCTCTCACCTTTTCTAGGAAAAGGTAACTTGGTCATTTTACCAAGAAGATAGAACTTACAGGTTGGAAGTGATTCACAATCATTCACTTCGAGGATTTCCTCTTGAGTCAATCTGTTTATCCTATTCTTGCTTATTTAACCTAACCTATAGTGCCATAATTAGATATCCGATATACTATCTAATCTAGGATGCTTGCCAGTAGAATAGACTACATTAATAGGTTGTGATAACAAATATACACCATTATTTAATTATCCATAGAAAGCAGTAACACCATTCACAATGACATTACAAACTCATTTCTTTATTAAAATTTAATAATTGTTCATGACCAAAAGGCCTACAGAAATGATATTTAAAAAGAAACTAGGATAGAAATGACAATCACTAAGAATAATGGTATAAGATTCAAATACAAGTTTCAAAATTTCTAAAGCTAGAATTGGAACTAGTCTTCCATTTCCAATGTTCAGAAATCTCTCGCCTTGCTCGAATCTTCTACTGACCTACAACCCCTGCAATGAATTACAAATATGGTAAGGGCTACCGGTATCCAATACCTAGTCAGTAATATCATAAATAGAGAAATTGCAAGGAGTTATCATATAAATATCTTGCCCAGCAATAGCTTGCTTCTTTTTCTGCCTATTCGGGTCCAGGGAGGTAATGTACTGAGGATAGTTTCTCTTTCAGTGCTCTCGCTTCTTGCAAAGAAGTATTCAGCTTGACTCTTATCGGGCTTGATCTTCCTGATCTGGTCCTGCACTGATGTCCTAGCTTGAACTTGCACCTTCTTTGTTTTCTTCTTCTTATTCTTCTTCCCTTTTTCAAAGGGTTGAGAACCAGAAGACGAACCTCCCACTAAGTTCACCGACTCTTTATGGAGCTGGTGATCCTTCTCAAAGTTTTGAAGTAACCCTAGTAAGCCATGATAGTTTACTTTAGACTTTGTCATTCTATAATGCGTAAGAAAAGGAAGATAGGACTTTGGCAGCGAGTTCAGTATTGCATCTTTTCCAAGTTGTTCTTGCAAGAAAAAGCCAAGTTTGCTCAAGCGCTCTATCAGCTCGATCATGTATAGTACATGATCAGTGACAGAGGCTCCATCCTGCATTCTGGCATTGAAGATGGAGTAACTACTCTTGTGCCTCTCAACATCATCGGGTGTGCCAAAAGAATCCTCCAATACTTGGAGCATTTTATTTGACTGAGCTATCTCAAACCTACGACTGAACTTGTCGCTCATCACAGCCAGCATAATGCAGCACACCATGGTTCGATCACTGAGCCACTTCTAATAAGTATCTCTGACTATTCCACATGCATTAGCAGCTAGCTCAGGTGTAGGATCCATCAGCATATATAGGATCCATTCATGCTCCAGAACAATCTTCAACTTTTGATACCAGCTACCAAAGTTGGATCCCACCAACTTATCATTGTCCAACAATGATTGGAGTGATAGGAAAGTGGCCACGTCTGGACAAAGAAAAATCAAAACCTAATTAGTAATTAATTCATTAAACCTAAAGATTTGGTCTTTAATTAAAAGATTTCTCTCACTATTTTATTCAAATTGGTAGCCTCTACCTCCAATTTAAAGAATTATCCTAATTTTTTAGTGGATACTAGAATCCACATAGACTACACACGAGCCCAACTTTGGTTGGCCAACACATGTACATCTAAGAGTAGGTTCATAATCAATTATTTTTTTAAATAATTTTTAGTAATTAAATTTTGCCCCAGCCCTTGATCAGTTGGCTTTGGCCTTCTTAGAAAAGGGTCTAGTTAGGTCCAACCATTAACATGACCATAAGTAGCCTATCTAACCATTGAATGATCAGGCCCAATTTGGTTAGCCCACCTGACCATCATTTAGAAAGATGTATCAAAGAGATCATATAATGAATGATAATTCCATCAATCGATAAGCACCAGGCCTTTGGGCCTCCAATGATTATTCAACTGATGGACCCATTATCACCCACTTTAATGGAAGGCTATGATCTAGTTATCATATAACTATTTTATTTTAGGGACCTAATAATTTTAGAGAATTTATTTATAGAAATGAGTAGGTTAGATTAACCAGCTTGTCATGATCATCCCACTGGCTTCACCAAGTTGGCTTAAGGAAGACCACTAACAGGCTAGTCTAGGAGCACCTAAATCAGTTACACTAATTTACCTAGCTGACATGGGTTAGCTCGAATAGTCAAGTGATTCAATCAAAATATAATCTCACCAAAAGGCTAGTTAAGTTCGATCGATGGGAGGGTCTACCAAAGCTTGCCTTAGACACCATCAAAAATAGTTAGATAAGCGGGCTGCCAATTAAAAACCACTGGTCTGGTTTACCTTAAACACCAACAGGTTTAATTAGTTTCAATTAGATCAACCTAATAGTTCGTGCTACACCGCGTAGCCAAGAATCAAGTCCATCTTGGGTCTTATTAAAGACATGGACTTGACCAACTATAACTATTATAATTAATCTAGAGAATCCTTAACCTAATCTAAGATAATAATTGAATAGATTTAGTCGACTCTCTAATTAAGTCCATTCTTTAATCTAACCCTAGGTCTAACCCAATTAATGGATCTAATCTTTACTAACCCATTTAATCCAATGTGTTATGATTTATATCTTAGGATCTTCAATTCACAATCCTAGATCCTAATCAATTAACTTTTTAATTCTCAATTAAGTTTTGGACTAAAGGTTGGGGTTCGACTTTTCGAAAATAATTTTCATATTTATAAAATATTTTTACAATATAGTTCTATCAATCAAGTTGCATGTTTGATTCACAATCAATATGCAAGTAAAATAAACATAAAACTATTTTAGATCTAATCTAAACAGGTTCATGTAATTAAAATAGTTTCAATAATAATCAATCATAAATCTTCCTAGATCAAATCTAACATATTTATGATGATTGAAATCAGATTAAAATATTTTTAATCAGATCATAAAATCTCTTAGATCTAATCTAAAATTTTATGATCAATACTTTAGATCAGCACGTACTAGGACAACCTATTCACTGTAAGGGGTAAACCTTACAGCAAGACAACCTTATGACAGTCTGTGCAATCTAAAATATTTTATTTTCAGATCTAAAATTATTTTAAATCTATTAAATCATAAATAAAATTAAATTAAATCTAATAAATTTATGATTAGAGTCAGATCATCATGAATTAGAACAATCTTTTCACTATAAGGGGTAAACCTTATAGTAGGACAACCTTATGGCAATTCGTGAGATCTAAATTTTTTTAAAAAAATTTTAAATTTTATAATTAAATTTTAAATTAGATATAATCTAAAAAATAATCTAAACATGCACAAAAATCATGTAACAAGAACCTAGGCTCTAATACCAATTGAAGAAACCAAGTCTAGGATTTCATGGGTAGATCTTGAAACTTTTTCAAGATCATGCAGCAGAAGACTTAAATAAATTAAATATTTATTTAAATAAATATGTAAATACCTAGATCTTAGATCTATTATATGATCAAGGCATGATATTAAATCAAAAATTAAAATTAAAATAAGAAAGAAAAGGTTGATCAAATCAACCTAGATCTACACTACATCAAATATAGGTATGAAGTTAATAGATTAGATCTATTACCTAAGCAAGTTAAACATTCTAACTTATTGATCCAAGCTTGAAGATGAAGTCACAAGCCGCACATGCATCCAGCCTTTAGGAGTCATCCACATAAGCCCACGAACATGATCAGAGATTCTGATGTAGAAAATCAATACAGTATGCTAGCACTGTGCTGATCTCTCTTCGACGGTTGATCCGATGCTTTTTTCTTCAAAACTTGGTATTGCCCAAATAGACAACCCAAGAGGGGGGGGTGAATTGGGTTTTCAAAAATTAAAATAGATATGTGTAGTGCTAAATGATTAAAACCTAAGTGAATCAAATGTAAGAGCAAATAGAAGACACAATTAAGAGCACACACACAAACAAGAGAATTTTATAGTGGTTTGATGCTCTCCCAACACCTACGTCCACTCCCCAAGCACACTCTTGAAAATTTCACTATAATCTCATAAGATTACAGTCGAATAGTTTTTTCGAGCTCACTATCCAAAAATTTAGTTGGTTTTTTCCTAGGTTCACCAACCACAATTCTTACAAGAATTAGATGAATAAATCTGAATAAATAGAGGAGAGAAAAAGCCCTAAAATCTAAGTTTCAGCTCCTGCTGAAATCAAGTACACAAAAAGAGGAAAAGAAATTTTACAACTCAAAATGCCCTTTTGAATGAGTAGAAAATTTATCCTTGCAGTTCGTTGAAAGCCTCTTTGAATGTGTGGAGTTAATGCACTTAAGGATTCTTCAAAGCTTAAGAGAATAGATTGATTTGAGATTGGATATTTGTTCAAGAATAGAGCGTGCTTTTCTTTCTCTTATTTTTTTCTTCTTTTGAAAAATAATCTTTCTTCCTTTTATATCTCTAGCATTTTCTCTTTTCTGGTGATGATTGATGTTCAGAAAAAGCAAAATCTAACCGTTGGAGAGCAACAACTAGCCATTGGAACGAAAAAAATTCGATCTGAAATGCTCCATCAAAAAGTTATCACCATGTCTCAAGACCTCTCAATTTATCTCGAGATGTCTCATCAGGTTACGAGGCCTCTCAGATTAATCAGGAGAGCTCTCATCTTCAGTTGCATGAAAAATCATCTTTTTGGAAAAAATGGCTCACCTGAGATTGAGACGTCTCGGTTCTGAACGAGATGTCTCGCTGGAACTACGAGACCTCTCAAAAATCCTACGAGACCTCTTACTCCCAGAGCACAGAAACTGAGTTTCTATTGCTTAAGATCGAGACATCTCGAGATTCACTTGAGACTTCTCAACATCGAGCTAGAACTGCATTTGCTACATGCCAGTCTACTCGAGAGCTCTCAAAAAAAATCCGAGACATCTCGAAGACTGCTCCAAGACAATTTTAGGGGATTTAAATTTTATTTGATTTCTACTTTATGTCTTCCTTATTTTGATCAAAGAGCTCTCTTTCTTCTGATATTAGAACACTTTAAATAAAATATATTAGTAATCACTTGCTTTAATGTTTGATCATCATCAAAATCACTTAGGGGGTCAACAATCTCCTCCTTTTTGATGATGACAAAACATTAAGCAAGCCATAAAAGGAATGTAAGCAATGTATATCAAGAACTAATGAATGCAAAATTTTTATGCTAAAGCTCCCCCTTAGTGTATGCTCTCATGAAATGAATAGGATTTGAATAACATTCTTTTCATTTTGTATTTATTCATTTCAATCATTTCATTTTTTAAAAGTCTCTTTTTATGAATTTGTATTTTTGATTTGAATGATTATACATTTGTATTTTGTATGTTAGATTTAATTATGCATTTGCATATTTCTCCTTAATATTTCTCTCCCTTTTTGTTAGCATCAAAATTACAACAATGAGAGAATCATAAAAAGGCAAGAGCATGAAAAAGATTGATTTCATTGCAAGATGTGATAATATGTAGATAGAGATGTATGTTGGTTTACAAAAAAATGAATCTCATACCAACATACTTAAACCAAAAGTTAAAACAAAAGAGATACTAGACCTAGTCTTGATCAGAAAGGAACTCAATGATGGGTTCAGAGGAGGATTTGGGTCTAGTAGAGGACAAGTGAGGAGCGGGTCTAGGAGAAGGTGATGGCCTAGAAGAAGATGATGGCCCAGAAGAGGATGGAGTTTGACTGCAAATCTACCGTAGGATGGAAATAATGACTTCAGCCATGGTGTACTAAACAGTCATGTTCTCTTCAAGTCTCTGTGCAAGTCTAGCATTCTCGGATAGGAGTAGTTCAATTTGATTTGACGAACTATGTTGCTCCTTTTCCAAAATCTCAAGTATTTGAGACAATCCACTAATCTATTGGCTAAGCATTTCTATCTGACCTTCAGTGGATATCCTTTATTCTTCAATGGTTACAAGGAGTTAATGCCTTACGCTGGATAGTATATCCATAAACCTTTTAGATACTTTCTAAACCACTTCTTCTACCATCCTTTAAATTAATAGATCTTGATCAAAAGCTAAGGGAGGTGCTGGTGTAGGACAAGGAGGCACCTAAGAAGAGTGTGGGGACCCTGGTGTAGTAAAAGAGGGTCCAGCGGCAAATGGTGATGGTGGAGGGGGTGGAGACCTGTGTTCTTCGGGCTCATTTGCAGCATGTTCATCTACCCTCACCCATTTGTCATCCCTTTTTACAAACTTCATCCGATTTAATGTTCCTTCATTGATGTAGTCTGTGTGGACCAATTTTTTGAAGTCTTCACCTTCTAGATTAACTTTAAAGTCCTTGAAGATTAAGGTGAAGATCAATCCATAGGGTAAACAAGCCTTGCTTTTGTTGGCGGTGTCTTTCAGTTGTTGAAGCATAAGAGAGGAAAAGTTGATGGGAGTTCCAGTCACCATAAAGAATATGACAACTAGTTCTCTCTTTTCAACCCAGTCATGTCTTCCTACTTTAGGAAAAACTATGTGACTGACAAAAGATTGCAGTAATCTCATCTCAACCGAAAGAAGATATGAAACTAATTATACATTTTCGTCAACATCCTCCCTTTCTAAGATGCACTTGAGGGCTTTAGTTTTGTCAAACAAATTTAGATTGCTAATCCCTGCCCTTGGCACTTTAAGAAGCTGCCCTATTTTTCTCTCATCTAAGAAAATGTGTACCCCTTTCACAATAGACTCAACCTTCGATCCATGATCAAAGCTAATGTTGTCAAAAAATTCTCTTATCAAGTTTGGATAAACATTTACCGCTAGCGTACACATTTTTTCCCATCCTTGCTGCCGAATCCAAGTCCCAATATGGAAATATTCCTAATCTAGGTATTTGATATCCACATAGCGGCCCGTTGGAACTATCCTAGTAGCAACGAAGAGATGAGCATAAGATGATGAAGCAGGTGGAGATGTTTGAGGCAAGTCCCGTTGTCACTTAACCCTAGCTTCAATCGATGGCATGATGGGAGATTTTTATGCAGCAAGGGATCTCTTCTTTGGAGCCATTGGGGTTTAAGATTTAGAGGGAATGGATAAGGGAAGGTGATTCGAAAGGTTTTTGAGGAGAGGAGGAGAGTTTTGGAGAGTTTGGATGAGAGGTCTCGAAAGAACGGAATGATTGAACGAAATAGGAGACCTCTCATAGATCGATTAAAAAGAGGGCTCACAAGAGTCGAGAGCTCTCATCTTAAAGACGAGATGTTTCAAAAATTTTGAGAGCTCTCGCATTTACCGCGAGATGTCTTGAAATCCAGCCGAGAGGTTTCGTGAATAACCTGAGACTTCTCATGCACAGGGGGAAGAAATTAGGATAAAAATGAAATTTCAAGCCTTTTTTTTTTATTTTTCAAGATTGAATTAGGAGTGTTTAGGATGATAGACAAAGACCAAAAAATAATCCAAAAAATTTAAGATTAAATATTTTTATAGAGGATCATATACACCAAGTTCACCCTGAATTTTAGAGAATCTATCTTCACTTAGAGGTTTCATAAAAATGTCAACTAATTAATTTTTTATTGAAATAAATTCAAGCATAATGTTATTATTTTGAACATGATCTCTAATGAAATGATGTCTAATTTTAATGTATTTGGTTCTTGAATGTTGAACAAGATTTTTTATTAGATTTATGGCACTAGTGTTGTCACATTTAATAGGTATCTTCTTTTGCTTAATTTCAAAGTCTTCGAGTTATTTTTTGAACCAAAGTATTTGAGTGCAGCAACTCTCCACAACAATATATTTGGCCTCGGCCGTTGATAGTGCTACAGAGTTTTGCTTTTTACTATACCAAGAGATCAATTTCAACCCTAGAAATTAACAAATGCTACTGGTACTCTTTCTATCAATTTTACATCCTCCATAGTCTGCATTAGTGTATCCAATCAATTCAATAGAAGATTATTTTGAGTACCAAAGATCTAAGTTGTGTGTGTAGATCAAATATCTAAAAATTCTTTTAACAACTAATAAGTATGATTCTTTAGGATTATATTGAAATCTAGCACACATGCACACACTAAATAATATATCGGGCCTACTTGCAATTAAGTAAAGTAAGGATCCCATCATACCTCTATAGAGCTTTTCATTTACATTCTTACCATTCTCATCTTTGTCAAGTTTGCAATAAGGGCTTATGGGTGTGCCGATTTCCTTTCCATTTTTCATGCCAAACTTCTTGAGCATCTCCTTAATGTACTTTGTTTGGCTAATGAAAATGCCTTCCTTTGATTGTTTGACTTGTAGTCCAAGGAAGAAATTCAGCTCCCCCATCATGCCCATTTCAAATTCACTCTGCATCAACTTAGCAAACTCTTGACAAAGAATTTCATCAGTAGCTCCGAATATGATGTCATCCACATATATTTGAACTAGAAGAAGGTCATTATTTTTCTTTTTCAAAAATAGTGTGGTGTCTACACTTTCTCTGATACAATCATTTTATAATAAAAATTTGCTCAATCTCTCATACCAAACTCTAGGTGCTTCTTTAAGTCCATAGAGTACTTTATTTAACTTATATACATGATTGAAAAGTGAGTAATTTTTAAATCTAGATGGTTGTTCTACAAATACTTCTTCGATAATATAACCATCTAAAAAGGTACTTTTCACATCCATTTAAAATAATTTAAAATTCATATAACAGGCGAAAGCAAGTAACAATCTTATAGCCTCTAATCTTGCTATAGGTGCATATGTTTCATCAAAGTCAATTTCTTCTTCTTGATTATATCCTTTAGCAACTATTCTAGCTTTATTTTTTACAACATTATCATGTTCATCTAATTTGTTCCTAAATACCCATTTTGTACTAATTATAGGATGATTTTTAGGCCTATTTACAAGAGTCCATATATTATTTCTTTCAAATTGGTTTAGTTTATCTTGCATGGCTAGCATCCAATTAGAGTCTTGTTTGGCTTCTTCTATGTTTTTAGGTTCTATTTGAGAAATAAATGCAAGGTAATCAAATGTATCCTTAAAAGAGGATCTAGTTCTTATCCTTTATGAAGGATCACCTAAAATCAATTCCTTTGGGTGATTATATGCATACCTCCACTTCTTGGGTAGATCTTTATGATCATTAGATGCTTCAATCTCAACATCCTTATCTTGTTCTATGATTGTTGTAGAGTTATCTTTGTCATTAATGATGTTGTCTCTTAAGTTTAGCTCCTTCATTCCATCTTCGAGAATCCTTGTATCATCATCAAAAACATCTTCTTTTCTCGAAGAATGATTGTTAGCTTCATCAAAAATGACATGTATTGATTCTTCAACAACTAAAGATTATTTATTAAAGATCTATATGCTTTGCTAGATATAGAGTATCCAAGGAATATACCTTTATCTGTCTTAGCATCAAATTTGCTTAGATTATCTTTACCATTGTTATGAATAAAATATTTGCAATCAAAAATATAAAAATAATTAATATTAGATCTTTTTTCTTTCCAAAGCTCATAGGGGGTTTTCTTTAAAATCAAACGAATAGAAACTCTATTTAGGATGTAACATGCTGTGTTAATGGCTTCAGCCCAAAAATATTTGGGTAAATTTTCTTCACACAACATGGTACGAGCCATATCAACTAAGGTTTTATTCTTTCTTTCAACAACTTCATTTTGTTGAGGAATTTTAGGTACTAAAAAATTATGTTCTATGCCATGTTCATTGCAAAATTCTTCAAAGTATTTGTTTTCAAATTTTGTGCCATCATCACTATGGATACATACCATAGTAGAGTTTTTTTCATTTGTTATTTTCTTGTAAAACTTTGAAAATAATGAAAATGCTTCATTTTTGTGAGCTAAAAATAGAACCCAAGTAAAACAAGAATAATCATCAATAATTACTAGACCATACTTCTTTCCTCCTAGGCTTGTGGTCCTAGTAGGTCCAAACAAATCCATATGAATCAATTCAAGAGGCCTAGAAGTTGAAACTACATTTTTGGATTTGAAACTCCCCCTAGTTTGTTTTTCAAATTAGCAAGCATCACAAATATGATCAATTTGGAAATTTAGTTTTGGTAGCCCCTTAACTAAGTCTTTATTATGCAATTTATAAAGAGTATGCATGCTAGCATGACCTAATCTTCGATGTCAAAGCCAACTAGTTTCTTTTATGTTAGCATTCATTGCAACTAGGCATTGACCATTCTTCATGGCAATTTCATCAAGATTCACCATATAGATGTTCCCACGCTTAAATCCAATGAATTTTAAACTATCATCCAAGGAACTAGATGCTTTGCATAAAGAAGATTCAAATGAGACTTTAAATCCTCTATCACATAGTTGACTAATACTAAGCAAGTTACATTTTAAATTATCAACTAATAATACATTATCTATAAAGGTCGAAAGAGTAATCTAAATTTTACCATAGCCAATTATTTTACCTTTGCCATTATCGCCAAAGATGACTACTCTCCCTTTCTTTCTTTCTAGGGTGACGAATTGTTGCTTGTCATCCGACATATGCCTTGAGCAGCCGCTATCTAAATACCAATTCTATTTTGATCCTTGGGCTGTAAGGCATTCCTGCACAAATAATCAAGTGATAGTTTTAGGTACCCAAGTCCTCTTGGGTCCTTTAGGGTTAGTAGACATGATTTTTTTTGGAATCCAAATGCTTTTAACATGCTTTTTATTAACTCTTCTAGTATTGCATTCAAAAGCCATGTGTCCTATCTTTTTGCATTTAAAGCAAATTATATGAGAAGTGCTATTAGTGATAGGTGTAGTAAAAAAATTTTTTAGAAACTTAGTTTTGTCTTTGGATTTATATCCTAGTCCAGCCTTATCATAAACTCCTCTTTGACTATTTAAGATCATTTGCAATTTTTTAGAACTACAAGTAAATTTATCAACTAAAGGCTTTAATTTATCCAATTCATCCTTTAGAATTTTATTTTCTTCTTTTAACTTATTGTGGCTACTAATTACCTCTTCCTTCTTTTTCAAAAGTGTTTCAGTCATTTTCTTAAGATTTCTATTTTTTGAGCTTATCTTTTTGAAATCTTTTATCAAATCATAAAAAGCATTTTGAAGCTCATCAAAGATAAAATCTGAATCAAAAGTGGAGGATACCTTATCATCTTGTGCCATGAAACATAAGTTTGCTTCATTTTGATTTTCTTCCTCCATGCTTGACTCTTCGCTGTCACTCTAAGTTGCTAACATGGCTTTCTTTTTTGTTCTTTTTGGCCCCTTCTTCAATAGAGGACATTCAATCCTAAAATATCCTGGCTTCTTGCATTCATAGCAAGTGGGCTGATCTCTTTCTTTTTCTTTTTCTTACTCCTTGCTGGCTTCTCCTCTAATGAAGTTTCTCTTCTTGAATCCTTGTCTTCTTCTTTCCATAAATTTCTTGAATTTTTTGATCACCAGGGCCATGTCTTCATCATTTTCCTCACTGGTGGATAGATCATCTTCTTCTTCATCAGCCATAGATTTTAGCGCTATTATTTTCTTCTTGTTATTGTCTTCCTCATGATGCCGACTCATGGCTAGCTCATGTGTCATCAAGGATCCAATGAGCTTCTCTAGTGGTAGTGTGTTCGGATCCTTTGCCTCCTGGATGGCTGTTACTTTGGCTTCCCATGACCTAGGCAAAGATCTGAGGATCTTTCTCACCAATTCACTGTTAGTGTAAACTTTACCTAAGCTTTTTAAACCATTTATAATATCAGTGAATCTTGTGTACATGCTAGTGATAGATTCAGTAGGATCAATTTTAAATAACTCATATTGGTGAACTAGCATGTTAATTTTAGTTTTTTTTACTTGATTTGTCTCTTCATGTGAGACCTCAAGTCTGTCCCAAATTTTTTTTGTAGAATTGCAAGTGGAGATTCGGTTAAACTCATTTGCATTAAGAAAATAATAGAGTACATTCATTGCCTTGTCATTTAATTGGACAAGTTTCTTGTCTATTTCATCTCAATCCTTCTCTAACTTAGGAGAGGATGTGCTATTGATAATGATTGTAGGTGTGTGTAGGCCATTGATAATGATACTCCATATGTCATAGTCAAGGACTTGAATGAAAATGCGCATACAAGCTTTCCAATAGGTATAGTTAGACCTATTTAAAAGAGGTGGCCTATTTGTAAATTGGCCTTCGACAAGTGAACCTCCAAGTTGGGTTGACATGATCTTTATCTCTAGTTGATAAGATCAATAATTAGTAGAGGACCAAGGCCCTGATACCAATTATTGCCCAGATAGACAACCCAAGAGGGAGGGGGTGAATTGGGTTTTTAAAAATTAAAATAGATATGTGTTGTGCTAAATGATTAAAATCTAAGTGAATCAAATATAACAGTAAATAGAAGACACAATTAAGAGCACATACACAAACAAGAGAATTTTATAGTAGTTCGGTGCTCTTCCAGCATCTACGTCCACTCCCCAAGCATACTCTTGAAAATTTTACTATAATCTCGCAAGATTACAGTCGGATAATTTTTTTGAACTCACTATTCAAAAATCTAGTTGGTTTATCCCTAGGTTCACTAACCATAACCCTTACAAGAATCAGACAAATCAATCTAAATAAACAGAGAGGAGAAAAATCCCCAAAACCCAAGTTTCAGCCCCTGCTGAAACTAAGTACATGAAAAGAGGAAAAAGAATTTTACAACTTGAAATGCCCCTTTGAATGAGCAGAAAAGTTATTCTTGCAGTTTGTTGAAAGCCTCTTTGAATGTATGGAGTTAATGCACTTGAGGATTCTTCAAAGCTTGAGAGAACAGATTGATTTGAGATTGGGTTTTTGTTCAAGAATAGAGCATGCTTTTCATTCTCTTATTTTTCTCTTCTTTTGAAAAATAATCTTTCTTTCTTTTATATCTCTAGTATTTTCTTTTTTTTGGTCATGATTGGAGCTCAGAAAAAGCAAAATCTGACCATTGGAGAGCAGCAACTAGCCATTGGAATGGAAAAAATTTGATCTAGAATGCTCCATTAAAAAGCTATCGCCGTGTCTCGAGACCTCTTGATTTATTTCGAGATGTCTCACTAGGTTATGAGGCCTCTCGGGTTGATCAGGAGAGCTCTCATCTTCAGTCGCACAAAAGATTACCTTTCTAGAAAAAATGGCTCATCTGAGACCAAGACGTCTCGATTCTGAATGAGACATCTCGCTGGAATCATGAGATCTCTTGAGAATCCTGTGAGACCTCTCACTCTCAGAGCATAAAAATTGAGTTTCTATCATCTGAGACCGAGACGTCTCAAGATTCACTCGAGACTTCTCGAAATCGATCCAAAACTATGTTTGCTACGTACCAATCCACTCAAGAGCTCTCGAAAAAATCCAAGACGTCTCAAAAACTGCTCCAAGATAATTTTAGGGGATTTGAATTTTATTTAATTTCCACTTTATGTCTTTCTTGTTTTGATCAAAGAGCTCTCTTTTTTTTGATATTGAAACACTTAAAATAAAATATATTAGTAATCACTTGCTTTAATATTTGGTCATCATCAAAATCACTTAGGGGGTCAACACTTGGACACTGCAAAATATCAAAAGAAAAGAGGAAGATTTGTAATGCTGAGACACCTTCAAAAGCTCACAAAAAGGGAGGAAGAGATCTGGAACAAGAACCCTAGAAGAAGACCCTCTTCTTCTTTTTTATTCTTTTTCTAGACACTCTGATTTATGTTTTTAATATCTCCATGATCTAGATGAATTTTTCTTTGATTTTTCTATACCAAAGAGGTATCTCAAATGTCTACAACCCACAAA
The DNA here is from genome assembly GCA_006176705.1 of Cocos nucifera. Lineage (NCBI taxonomy): Eukaryota > Viridiplantae > Streptophyta > Magnoliopsida > Arecales > Arecaceae > Cocos > Cocos nucifera. The sequence continues at coordinate 105,089 of QRFJ01002938.1, read as the reverse complement.
AATTTCAGCCAAAAATTCTCTTTAAATAAGAAGATATGTAGAGTCCAATTTAGATCTAAAACCTAGACTAGGAAGAACCAAATAAGGGAAGTTGTTGGGGCGCCCAACTCTTGGGCACCCCCACCATTTTTCTGCCATGGACTACCAATGGGGGATGCACAAAAAAGTCCTATTTTACCATGTAAATCAAAGAAAATAAAGAAGGATGGGTCGGCACACTTATGGGAAGAGTTTTGGTTGACAAGGATTCTATCTCATAGAATCCTTAAGCAAAACTAATTCTCCTTTTGACTTGGTCTTTCAACAAACTTTCATATGATAAAAAGAAAGAGAGAAGGGAGGTGTGAGAAACCTTGGGTGTGGATATTATTCACATAAAAATACAGAGAAAAAAGAATGGGACGTGAGGATTAGGTGGCGTAAGGAATAGGGAGTCCTAGTCACACTAGGACTCCTATTTTGTCTTGGTCAAACAAGGTCTTTTAACCAAATAAAAATAAGAATAAACAAACCAAATTAAATAAGAACCTAATCCATTTAAGGACTTAATTAAATTATATTAAATTAAATTAAATTCTAATTTAATTTTCTAATCAAATTAGAAAATTGGGTTGACCTAAGTCCTAGTTAGACTAGGACTAGTTCTTCCTTGCACTTGACTTATCCAATAAGCCAATTGGACTTAATCCAATCAAGCCTAAACTAAATTTAATTAAATTATATTTAATTAAACTTAATCTCAACCTTCTAGCTTAATCAAATTAAGTTAATTAGCAATAAAATTGCTAATAGATCCTCCTGCAACCTTTGCACTAGGTTAAACACCAATCATATTGATTGTTTAACCCTAAAATGATTTTAAATCATTAATCAACCATCTGATCGGAATGTGAACTCTAATGTGTGTGACCTCATAGATCCAAAAATAAGCCAGTAGTATAAAAATAAATTTATATATCAATCAAAGTGAGCAACTAGCAATGATACCCAATGGTCGGATAGATCGAAAGGTGTAGAACACCATCTTTAGAACTCATGAGAATATAGTTTCCATATAATTCATCCCCTTGATCATAATGCTTGTAGGATACCTCAGAGTTCAACTGTCAACTTTGATCAGATTGTCCACATTATATTTCAAAATATCAAATCCATCTAATGGATTACCCTGGCTAAGGTTTTGCTATATTGAAATATAGTGATACATTTTTCTTCAACTCTTGGAGTGGTCAATTCTATCTTGATCACACTCCAACTTTATAAGTACATGACTGTGCCTAGAAGCCTTTCGTTACTGAATTAAAAATTTAGTTAGTTCAATACCAAAGCACAATGAGTTTCTTGCAAGTCACTAAGGTAATCTCAGGTCTAAGGGATACTTACACCTATATACCATTAGAGACATTCTCAACAGCAGAATGCTCTGAAGTTGGTCACGTTCAATGATGATGTACCCATACATCTCACCTGTATGCCATACTAGTATCTCCACACTTCTTGATTAAGAGGACAACCAACCTATATGGCATATAGCACTACTACAAAAAATGTCTACGACAGCGATTTGTAACTATTGCTGTAGCCCAAAAAACTGCTGCCATAGGCTATGGTAGCAATTTTTTAACCGCTGCTACTATAGCCATCATCGTAGCTCTATTGCAGTGGTTGTTAGAACCACTGCCATAGATGGCCTATTGTAGCAGTCTATAAACTACTGCAATAGATCGACCTATCGCAGCAGTTATCTAACCGCTGCCATAGATAATCTATAGTAGCAATTTCTTAACCGCTACCATAGATCTAGTGTAGCGGTTGGCATCGGACCTATGACAGCAGTTGGCACGAATATGAATGATTAAAAAATAAAATTTTTATTTTTTTATATATTTTACCTGATAAATATAGATATATAATATAAAAAAATATAATAAATATAAAAATTATTCTAAAATGCTAAAATTTTATTATCAAATAAAATTTATTATAATATTTTTTTTAAAAAAATAAAATATATCAAAAATCTCCTAAATCTACATCATCATCGTCGTCGTCATCACCAGGAGTTGGAGCCAGAGCTAGAGCTAGAGTCGAAGTCAGAGCTGGAGCTGGAGCCAGAGCTGGAGCTGAAATATGGGCCAACATATTTTCGAAGTCCATGACTCCAAAACATGCACTAAGCAACAACATCATGTCTCTCACAATGCCCTCCAAATGAGATGCGTGCTCCTCAGCCTGATCTATCCGTATTATAGCATGATCTGCCCATGCCAAGCCTCCTCAAGCTCCTCCTAACTGACGACATCGAAAGTCTGTGAGGAGATGCTCGCCTTGGATCAGTAGCTTGTCGGCATGTATCCAGGCCTGTATCGGATCCTCCTAGAGTGCTCAAGCCCTAAGACCTGAGATAGATGGTCATGGGGCCCAGAGGTATCCAGGCCCTCACTCGTGAGTGCATCTAACTAATCCTATAATTATAAATTAAAATAAAATTTTATAAAAAATATTATAATAATAATCATATATACTAATATATTTAATACTTACAAAAATACGTTCGATAGCAGCATTCATCAGCCTGCCCGTCTTGTCCATGCGGTTGGATCGAAAGATCTTGCTATGGCTGAGCATCACTCCATCTCTCATCAGCTATAACAAAGAATAAATTTATCAGAAAGATGATAAAAAATATGAATTTAATTTATCTAGTAAGATTTAGAATTAATTACCTCTTTATGTATTACTGGCCATAGACTCACTGCCTAGAGTGTGCGTGTACTCCTGGGCTGTACAGTTCTCCTAGTTCTGATGAAAGATAGCCTAACAAGTATTCAAATAAATAATAAATATTTAAAAAAAAATTAAATAAAACTTTAAGTATATTAAAAAATTTAAAAATTAGAAATTTTATCTCGAACTTCTGACTCCTCCAATGTCTAATCATCCTCTCTCATTGACTTGGAGGATAGTACTGTATCCAGGGAATAAGCTCCTCCGGAGTATCTCCTCGGTGCTCGAGCCATTCTTTATGAAGCTTGACCTTGTAACTCTGATACAACTCTCCGATCTTCTTCAGTCGAGCATCTTAAGCCCTCTCATGATCGGAGAAGTCGTACCTCCTCTACATAAATTTATCAAAAATTAGTTATAAAATTATTCTAATCAAACATATATAATGTAAATATATAACATACATAAATATAACTAAGATGCACGTACTTACCCATATCTCCTTCCATATTCGATCTCTGACAGCAGCATCCATCAAATGTCAATCTCTGGGCTCTATAGGAATGATGTCCGACCGCCTCACAAGCACTCCAAAAAAGAAATGCATCTCCCATGTGGTCTCCCCTATCGGCATCCCCTTCGGATCATACTACACCATCACCTGATGCTGGTAGTTTCACACATGTGCCATACGTGTGGGATCATAAAATATCCAACTGGATGATACACCTATAATGCAAATATATTATGCAAATATATAAGTGTATAAATACTATATAAAAAATAAAGTTGTGCTAATATAATAAAAATGTACACTCAGATGCCTACGATGGTAGAGGCTTAGCTGCCGGTGGAGTAGATGTCGCTGGTGGAGTAAATGCCAGCGGTGAAGATTCCTGAGTAGCCGATGCTGAGGTGGATGGAGTATGCTCCGACTACTCCTTGGATGCTGAACTGTGTGTAACCCATCGAGAGACAGGGATGAAATCTAGATGGCATTTCAGTGCCATCATGATCTGCAACATTAATGAACATTAATCAATATAACATCATGACATATCAAATTCTATTCGCTCGAAAGTTAAGCCAACTCCATGCTTGAGACAGCCAGCTCCATGCTTGAGACATCTGGCTAGGATCCTCCCCCAACCGGCTCGATCACGGCCTGAGCCAGCTCGACTGCATATTTGAGCCAGCTCGACCGTGTGCCATCCCCTCGATCACTCCCTCTCTTCCTTTCTCGATCTCTCTCGGTTGCCGATGTTAGCAAGTCCGAACCTACCTCCTAGCTTTCCAGACTCTCGATCATCCCCGTCGCAGTCAGACCCCATCCCTTCCCTCTCTCACTCTCTTATCTGTCCCTCATCCGGGCAAGGCCAGAACCTCAGTTCCTCCCATGATCCGCAGGCTTGACCCCCTCCCTTCCTCTCTTGCTCTCTCGATCTCCCACTCTCCCTCTCTCACCTCCTCGCAATATGAGGCGGAATCTCCCTTCCTACCCAATATAGCAATGAGGGACCTTTCTTTTCTCTCAAGTTACAGACCCATCGAGTATTGCATTTGATTTATTACCAGTAATTAAAATTGAATCTAGATCTAAATATTCAGGTTCTATAATTCAACCCAATCTATTGACAATCTAGTCCACACGTACCGTCGACATAGGGCACTATCCAGAGCATACCACCACGATACACCAAAAACTTTGACTATCTGAAATTCAAATTTATTAATTAATATTAATAAATTATTATAATATAATTGTAAAATATTATAAATGCTCATGATTAATAAAATTAAAATACTAAAATTAAAAAAAAATTAATCATCATACTACAAAGCAGTCTACTCGAATCCAAGGTGTCACCGACGATGTTCGCTAAGAAGGATTGACCACTAGTAGGTAACCTATATAATAAACACAGATAGTAGATAGAGAAGGAGGAAAAAGAGGAAAAAGAGAGAAGCAGGCGCTGGGCATGGACCAGGAAGGCGCATATGTAGGAGCGAAGGAGGCTTTCCCCCCACCAACTCGGGGAAAAACTAGAAATCAGAATTGTGTGTGTGGAGTTGGGTTTCGTAGGTCGGATGTGGTTCACCGAAGGGAGGGTCGCTGACTGAGGAGGTGGAGTGAGGGTGGGAGTGGGTCGTGGGTGGCCGAGCGAGGGTGGAGGGGGTTTGTTGGAGAGTTTCACAGAGGCCAAGAGAGGTCCGAAGAGGGTGGCGTCGGGTGGGTGGGGGGTGGCGGAGAGTGTGGTCGGGGATAGGGGGCTAGAAGAAGAAAGAAGGAGGGCACCACGTCGGGGAAGGAGGGGCATGCCCGTCGGGGAGGAGGCGTGATCCACCGAGGAAGGAGGGTCGACATCGATCGAGAGGAAGGAGGGGAGATGTCGGTCGGGGGGAGGAGCCTCACCGATGATAAGGAGGAGGAGAAGAGAGAGAGTGAGAGAGATTGAGCGCGCACGGAAGGGAAGAAAAAATTTAGGGATTTTTAACCTAACCTTTGGCAGCGGTTATCGAACCGCTGCCATAGATCTATGGCAGTGGTTATCAAACCGCTGCCATAGATCTAGGTAGTAGTTATCCAAAATTGCTGCCATAGATGTATGGTAGTGGTTCTATAATCGCTACTATAGATCTATAGCAGCGATTTTTGATAACCACTGCCATAGGTGAAAAATAATTTTTTTCTTATATTTTTCTAAATGTTATATAATTTTAAAATTTAATATCCATCTTCACCATTCATTATCTAAATAATTATCATTAGAGTGTCGTTGCAAAAGATCACCTCGATCCAATGGCCCTAGCTTCATCGATCAAAAAAATTTGATTTCAACGATCACAAACAACGATGCGATGATCTGATAGATGGAGACCTTCGATGGATTCAAAAACTTGCAACGATGATCTTGATGATGTTTGTAGTATACTATCAAAGTTTTACTTCAATCGAATATCATTATCAAGGTCAATTTAGTATGGAATGATTTCAACCATTAAATTAGAAACAAGCGATCAAAGGGTTAAACGGCATTTGATTATGAGATAATTTTTTAGTTAAATGATCTTTGTCATAATTTTAAATATTTTATATGGTGATAATAGTAAAATTTAAATCATTTTTGTATAAATTGTTCATGTTAAGCAGATATTGCAAAAGCACGAGCATAACAACCAGTGAAGTTTTAGAATGGTTATCAAGAGACGTATAATTTTAGATCGTTCTTCATCTCACGAGTTAAATTTTATAATCATCACTATAAAAAATGATTAAAATAGTATTTAAGATCATTTATAAAAAAAATTTCTTATAATCGAACACTATTTGGTCCTTTGATCAATCATTTATCATTTAACGGTCGAAACTAATTTATACTAAATTAACTAAGATAACGATATCCAATTGAAGTGAAACTTTGATAGTATGCTACAAACATCATCGAGATCATCATTGCAGATTTTTGGATCCATCGAAGATCTCCATCTATCAGATCATCGCATCATCGTTCGTGATCATCGAAATCAAATTCTTTTAATCGATGAAGCTAGGGCCATCGAATCGAGGCAACCTTTTATGATGATACTCTAATGATAATTATTTAGATAATGAATAGTGAAGATAGACATTAAATTTTAAAATTATATAATATTTTAAAAATTTATATATATATGACAGCGGTTATAATTAATCACTGCCATAAATCAGATTATAGCAGTGGTTCCTACTAATCGCTGCTATAGATTCAACTTATGAAAGTGGTTACAATGAACTGGTGCTATAAATCGATCTATGACAGCAATTTTTTATAATAGCTGCTATAGGTCCGACCTACAACAGCGATTTTCATTAATCGCTGCTATATGTCGGATCTATAGCAGTGGTTATAAAACCACTGCTATAGATCCGACCTATAACAGCAGTTAACGAAAACCACTGCCGTAGGTGCTATGGCAGTGATTTCGAAAATCGCTGCCATAGTAAGCGCTGCCATAGGCTATTTTTTTAGTAGTGTAGCGACCTATGCTTGATAGATGTTGTCATCCTAATTAACAGCCTATCATTTGGTTGTGAATAAATTTAAGGACTAATCGATAAATTCTCTTTTTATCGAAACTAAATAGTCCTAAGCACTTCATCACAACAATGGAGTTCATTAAAAGATGTAAATTTATGATAAAAAAAGATGTCAAAATATTTTTTATTAATTAATAAATCAATTACAATATCTCAATCATCAACAGGCTAACGATTGGCTTTGGAACATAATTTCCAACATGATTGACAAGCATAACATAGGCTGAGTAGATCCATGACTGACTAGGAGAAGCTCATCTTGAAAGATATTTGAGTGGGAGGACTTAAGAAAGCACGACTAAAAGGAGTGCGTCTGGAAGGAGTCCCCCTAGAAGAAGCACTATCGAAAGGGAAGGGTTCGTCTAGAAGAAGCACGACTGGAGGAGTTCCTCCAAAAGGAGTGTGACTGGAGAACTTCATTTGGAAGAAGCGCATTGTCCATAATTTGGGATTTCAACTTTCTTCAAACCTCATCACTAATCTAGATTGGGAGGGTTAAACTTTGATCCTGTCATTCATTCTTAGTCAAAAAGCAAGGTTAATCGAATAATAGTTCTCCTTCACTATTAAAGGTCATCTAACCTGGTTTTGATATGCCTTTTGTAAACTCCGTGGTACGAACTTGTTTTTGAGAGGATTAGTAAGTTACCTCTACATAGGGGGGCAGTGGCCAAGAACTTCGACCGCGGTTATTTTACCTTCAATACTTATTCTCCTACTCCCGAGTTTGAATTTTGAAAGAAGAGAGTATAGAAAAGTTGCTGCAGTCCAAGTCCCTTTCCAACCTCTCGATCTCAGGGAGCGAGATCACTTGGCTTTTTTGGATTAGCACCAAAGTTTCTTAATGCATGAATGACCCAAAAAGACATATCCTTTTTGCAAACTCATCTAATGCGAAGCTCTATGTATGGCGCAATATATGCCCTGTGAAGCTTCAGAGATGGGCGTGATGGGTGGGACATGCGGTAGGCCAAAACTGATGGAGGACAATCTGCAATCAGAACCACCTTAAGCTCTTTGGGATATTTAAGTTCACCTTCTTCTTCCAGGGCTTTACTTTGCCTGAGTTCACTTTTGTCTTCCTCTTATTTTCATCTCCCTCCCACTCGAGAGTTTCGGCTTCTTCCATGATTTTCTCCAATCCTAGGTGCTTCCCTAGTCGACTTCTATCATGCCTATTGCCTCTTCTCTCTTCCCAATCAACTTAGGTTAGTTTCACAACCTTTTCTTTGATCATTTCTATGTCTTTTGCATTTTGTCATTCCAGTTTCTTCAAAGAGGTTTTGTGCCTTATTTTTTTTGATTTTTGAGAGTTTTTCCAAGTTCAGTTTGATCCATATGTCTACCGAGGAATCTTGGTCGACTTGTTTCGGGAGTCTGGCTTACCCAACCTTGATGGATTCCAGCCCTAAGAAAATCAAGCCCATAGAAGCATCTCGTCCACCTTTCATTCCTAATACCATCCCTTGCACACTTCATCACGAAGACCTTTCTCTAATAAAGATTTTATTGAGATCCCTTTCGAATACGAACTTGAACTCCCTGGACCTAACGACTGAGCTTGTTCTCCCCTGCAGGTCGCTTTTGCCTATATGTAGAAGGTCTTCATGGTGGACTAAGACTTCCTCTCGCTCCTTTTGTGGTCACTCTTTTTCGCTTTTTAAATATTATTCTTTCTTCTTTGGTTTTCAATTCTTTTAGGTTCATCATAGATTTTCTTTTCCTCTATATTTCGATCGAAGACCGTCTGACTGTCTCATTATTCCATAGTTATTACACCTTCAAGCACCATCCAATCGCTAAGGATTGATGGTACCTATCCCCTCAGGCTGGCAAGAAGGGCTGCTTAAAGATGCTCCTTCTTTCATTCATGACTGGAAGGAGAAGTTCTTCTTTGTCTCCTTTCCATCTCTTAGTTTAGGACTTCCTCCTTAGGGACAGTTAAGGGATTCAGTTCGCCAGGCTTCGAGCTTGGAAAGGGATGATCTTGACTCTGTTAATAAGCTTAGGAATTATCAAGCCTCCCTTCTGCCCAAGCTTCTAGAAGACCAGACCTTATTCAATATGGGCTTGAGTCCTCTCAATCCAAATGGTACACTTTTTGATTTTACAAGTCACTTTCTGATTTCTCCTTTTAATTTTAAATCCTCCTTTGTTGCAGAAATGGATGTGGTTGCGCTTCAGCAGCTATCCAAGGATCTTCAAGCCCACAAAAGAAAAGGTGTTGTGCCTATTGAGCCCTCAAAAAAGGCAAGGGTTGGTGCCTCAAGCTCTACCGCACCTGCCAATGTTGCCACTACCCCTAAAATCCCAACCGCCTCTAAGGTCGTGGCTCCTTTGACCTCCCCGAGCCTCCCAGATGAAGCCCCCACCTTGGAACCCCCAATTGAGAGGGTGATGGAGGTGAAGAAGAAGAAGAAGGAGAAGAAGAAATTGGCTGCTGTGAAAATTCGATGCAAGGTCACTGCCAGGGGATCAAATAGTTCCAATGAGAACCTAGGGGAGAACTCCTTCAACAATAAAGATATCATCAAGAAGTTGGTCGACAGATGTACCCTACCCAAAGTTGTAGATAGGATTACCGAGGCCGACTCTGGGGTCTTTTCTTCAGGTGAGTTGATCCATCTCTCTTTTTCCTTCATTCCTTCATTAGCTTATCCATTACATCTTCATTGACACAAGTCGTTTGGTCATTTTTTATAGATAGGATACCAGTTGATCGCTAATATCAAGGTGATGAACCGCATGTAGTTGGAGGCCGTGAAAGCTAAAGAAGATCATCAAGCCAAAGTCATGCACCTCCTTGAAGAGAAAGCTGAGGTCAATCATCTCCTCAAACAGAGGTCGGCCGAGGTTGAAGGCCTCTATCCGATTGCACGAGATGCCAAATAGGCTTTAGGGAGGGCGAAGGTGGAGCTGGCCCTCGAGCTTGAAAAGGAGGGAAAGATGGAAGTTGAAATGGCAAAGGAGCAGCGAACTTTGGATTAGATTGCGGAGGCCCAAGTCCAGGCTATGGAGGAATTCAAGGTCTCCTTTGAGATGAGGGACCTGAACGTCGAGTTCAGCTAAGAGGCTTTTATCAAGGAGTTCGAGCTTTGTGAGAGCAGGATAGCCAACAAGTTTTCCAAGCTCGACCTTGGCTTCCTTATAGAAGGGGTTCCTAATGAAGAAGCGAGACCACCTACTGCCGCTGCTGACCTTCCCCCTGCCGAGCTTGCCGTCGAAGAGCCGGAGCCAACCAACACTGTATCGAATTCCTCAACTGCTCTCCCAAAGGTCTAAGACCTCTCAATTTGTATTTTCTCTTTTCCTATATTTGAGAAGTATTTTTAAGTTTGTGTCATGGTGTGCATGGGATTTTTTTTTTTTTAGAATCCCTCTAGTGAAGATAACCACGCTTTGACTCCTCCCACCGATGCTGCCGCACTATCTCAAGGCCTTCCTTTGTGATCTATTGTTAAGAATATGAAGAGGGAGGTTCATCAAACTAAGAAAAAATTAAAGAAAGTAGAGGACTAGCTTTAGAAGTTGAAGAAGCATTATTCTAAAGCTACAATTGAAGTCACTCATCTTTGTCAATTCCATAAAAAGGATGCTATAGACTATATTAATAAGAAGCACCATCTGACAAAGGAGTTGGAATAGGTGAAGAAGCTCTGTAACGACAAAGCATGGACTCTAATGGCCAAGTCAAGTTCTCTAGAGGTCAAGTTGAAGGTTGCGCAAGAAAGAGCTCGCTTACTCAAAGGAAACTCGATGTGGTCAACCAATCGGAAGGAGTATGGCTGGGACTAGACAGAAAAATTCTTTGAACACCAAAACTAATTATAGGCAGCTGAGGATTTTCATAATAAATACAGACGCAACTGGTGTGGCCAAGTCGCCAACCGCAAGGAAAAGCTTCGAAAGATTGAAGACAAGATCGCTTGTCTTCAACTACAATTGTCTAAAGGAGCCCAAGCTAGCTTGAGTAAGGACTCAGCATGTTGCCCAGAGGTAGCTACCCACGAGGGGGGGGTTGAATTGGGTTCTTATAAAAACTTTGGCCAAATTTAACTCTAAGTAATTATGTGCTTTGATTTTAATCTAAGTAGTGAGAATAAGATGTATATAATATGAGCAGCGGTATTGAAATAACAAAATCAAACTATAAAAGTAAAATAAAAATTATAAGCATGCAAAGTATATAGAGAGATAGAAGAAAAAAGCACAACACAAACACATAAAGATTTATAGTGGTTCAGAGCAACCCACTTTTATATCCACTCCCCAAGCTTTTCTTAAGAATTTTACTATAATCTATCCTTGATTATAGTGTGTTTGTTTTTCCAGGCTCATAAACAAACCTAGTTGATTTTCACAGGAGCACCAACCAAAACCTAACACCATTAGTTTTTCGGGTTCACTAACATTCCAATTGATTTTTTGGGATCACCAACCAAAACCTACAATATCCAATTTCAAGCTTGGACGGACCTAAACCTCAAGTTTTTTTTTCCCAAAGAAACTTGTAAAGAAATCAAAAAATATAACTAAAGTTTCAGCACAATATTAAAAATAAAGTATAAGCTCTTTTAAATCCTAAAGAACAAGCCGATAATGTGCTCGATTGAAACTTGGATTTTCTTCAAATTATGCTTGAGAGGATGTGGAAGATGTTAGAGAAGATTGCTTTGAAGGCCCGCTGAAATCTATGCACAACACTCCTCTCTTTTTTCTTTTCTTTGGATATTCAATATTTCTCATAAAATTTGAAAGATTCTCTCTCTAAATCTTTTAATCTCTTTCTTCTATTTTTTTCAATTGATTCTCCACCTTTAAATATCTTTAGAAAAGGTTGGAGTGAGAGTTCTTAGCCATTGGAAGCTCTGAAATAGCCGTTGGGATCGAAAAATAGCCATTAAAAAACTATCCATTGAAGGCTATCTACGTAGATCAAGACCTCTTGATTTTTCATGAGACCTCTCATCAGATTTTGAGATCTCTTAATTTTTCATGAGACATCTCGCTAGAATCATGAGACCTCTCGAGATATCTATGAGACCTCTCCCTCTCAGAGCACAGAAATAAAGTTTCTATCTCCTAAGAACGAGATGTCTCGAGTTCAACTGGAGACCTCTCGAGACTGTGCTAGAATACTGTTTCATTATGTCAAACAACTCGAGAGCTCTCAAAAAAAATTTGAGACATCTCAAAAAATTCTAATTTTATTTTTCTTCAATATTTGACCTTCCAAACTAGAGTTTCTTGACCCCAAACTCTTTTAAACATAATTGCTTCCTTCAATTTTAATTTCTCTTCTTTCAATCATACTTTCTTCATACCAAACCATCCAAATATGTGTGAATTTGCTCTTTTAAGTATTTTGGTATGGCATTTTGAAAGAATTTATTCTTGAGATAAATTCCTCATTTTGGATACTTGAAAAAATCATACACACATTCTTGAAACATATGATTGATACATAATATACTTAATATTTTGGAATCATCAAAATTAATCTTAGGATCAACAATCTCTCCCTTTTTGATGATGACAAAATCTTGAGTATAAAAGCAAATAATGTATTTCTATGCATTTTACTAAAAAGTATCATGAAGTGTAGATTAAACACATGAATGAGTACTTCATGAATGTTCTCAATTATTCTTTTAGTTCATTGCACATATTTCATATACTCATAAAAAATGTTTTAGTTCATATCAGTGAGTATTAAGTTTTCATTTCAAGCATCAATACATTTCGAATGAGTACTTCAAGCATATACTCAACATTCCTCTCCCCCTTTTTGATAGCATCAAAAAGCTCATGGGAAAGAAATAAGAAATAATCATCAAAATCAGTAATATGATTGTATCAAAGTAAGAGTTGCATTAAGTTCAGAAAATTAATTTATATGAGTCATCAAAATCAACATCAAAGCATTAAATTAAAAGATGTATTAAATTCATGAAATCAATTTAAATGAATCATCTTCCTTTTGAAAATTTATCATTTGACTCAAAATAAGTTTTAAATATTTATTTTAATTTCAAAAATTAGCTTGAATTTAAATATTATATGCTTTTCCTCTTTTTGAATGAATATGATATCTTTTTAGATTTTTAAATATACACTTTTAAGTTTTAAGAGGAATAGAGCTTTTCAAAATATTTGAATATGAAATCAAGCATAATATAACTTTAATATTCTAACTTTTCTTTTCTTAAGAAATTTTGGTCAATTAGATTTGAAAAAGGTATGTATCGAGAATGTATCGAGCAAAGTAAAATAAACAGTATCAAAGTATAAGATAGTCACATTTTCAAATTCATTGCTTTGAGTAAAATATTATTTTAAAATAAATAATTCATAAGAATTTTGCAATGCACATGAGAAATTTAGGATCAAATTTGAATTTTCAAATGGGTTTCAAAATTTATTCCTTGGAGTAAGAATATGTTTTCAAATTAGTCAAAAAATTTTTTAATCAAATCAAGTTAGAAAATATCTCTCCCCCTATTTTTCATACTTATAGCAAGATTAATTTACTTTTCAACTTTCTTTCCTTCTTTATTTCAAATCAAGCAAATTCAATATGAATTTAACCACTAAATTTAGATTTTTAAAATTTAAAATATATTTTTAATTTTAAAGACTTTTTTTATTAAATGATTACTTCTTCTTTAATATTTTCTTCCCCTTACTTTAACAAATAGACTCATTTCTTTGAAAGATTTTCTTGATACCAATTAAACTAAGTTTTAGATCAAATCATAATTTTCTTGGTTCAATACCATTTAAAGATTAATTTGCAAATTTAGCTTGATACCAATGATTTTAGTTTTGAATTAAATCAAGATGAATTGATTCAAATTAAATAGTTGAAGAATTTAGAATGATAAATCAATTTGAATTGATCAGCAAATTAGTTAAGGCAAATCATAAAAAAAATTTTAGTCATTGTTCAAAAAGATCATTTCTTCCTTTTCATAAGTAATATTAAGCAATTAGGTTCAGAAAAGATATGTATTTTTGAATTTATTTCAAATGATATCATATCAAACATATAGCTATGTAAAATCATATTTGAAACAAAGACATTCTTCTCTTTTTGCCAAAAGATAAATCAATTAGATACATGGCAAGAGTAAGTTGTTTGTTATCAAATAATTAAAACTAAAGTTCTCTATGAATATTTAGCAATTTAAAACATTCATATCCAATAAGAATCTTTTAATTTAAATTTATTAATTATAAAATTGATATGGAGAGACTTAAAATATTATGCTAAATTTTAAAATAAACCATTTCATCCATAGCATGATATATACAGGAGAGCATATTATTCTTTAAAATCAAAACATTCAATAACATGATATGAATTCATTGCAAGCATCAAAATCAATCCATTAAACATAAGAAGTATTTCAAGCAAGGAATTTTATATGCAAGCATATTAATTAAAGGATTCATTCAATCAAAAAAATTTTAACAATCATTGATGATATGATGAAAAAAAGATTTAGATTATACCAACAATCATCATCCATCATCTTGACATCTAAGGAATCCAAATAAAGATGTTTTTCTCTTTTAAGAGTATTAGATCCTTGGCAAACCTGCAAGATCACTTCAAAACTTTTGGTACCCAAGCCATCTTGGATCCATAGGAGTTAGTATTTAAAGTTTTTTGGAACCCAAATTTATCTTATCAAGGTTTGACCAATTCCTTTAAAATTGCATTCCAAAATCTTGTGGCCAATTTGATTACATTTAAAGCACTTAAAAGAATGATCTTAGATGGAAGCTCTTGTAAAAATACCTTTTGTAGTTTGTTGTTTTCTTGAAGTATTAAAATTAATTTCTGTTTTATCAAAAATAGCCCCATTAGATTTTACCAAGGATTGAAGATTTTCAAAGCTAATTGTAAACATTTTAGCTATAGGTTTCGAAACCTCAACTTCTCTTTTTAATTTCTTGTTTTCTTCCAAGAGCTCCTTCTTTTCAATTGAAAGATTTTTATTTTTTTTAGAAAAGATTTCAGAATATCATTTTTCTTTTTAAGCTCAAGAATCTCTTTATCTAAAAAATTTTTAGATTTAATAAGATTTTCTTTTCTTTAGCTAAAGAATTCTTTTCTTCTATTAAATTGAAATTATTCTTTTTAAGCTTCCTACTTTTCTACCTTAACTTTTTAAATTTATATATAAGTTTATTAAAGGCTTCTTGAAGCTCATCAAATATAAATTCAGAAGAATTATCAATGTTTACCTCATTATTTTGAGCCATCAAGCAAGGATTTATAATGCTTTCTTCCTTTTTCTCATTCTTTTCTTCTTTACTTTGCTCCTCAATCAATGCTTTCTTTTTCTTTTGTTTCTTCCTTTTCTTCATCTTTTCATCCTTATGAGCCATGAGGCATATGCCGGGGTGAGCTTTTTTTTCTTCTTGAGAGCTTGATTCTTCTATTTGATTTGCTCTCTCATAAATTCTTTCCAATTTCTCCCATACATGTTTTGCTGAAATACATGAAGAAATTCCATCAAATACATTTAACTCTAAGGAGAAATAAAGTATATTCATGGCCTTAGCATTAAGTTGGGCCATTTCTTTATCATGCTCTTTCAATGCTTTGGGGGTGTGTGAGCCATCGATTATAATCTTTTATAGGTTATAATCATGTGCTTGTATGAAGATGCGCATGCGTGCTTTTCAATAACTATAATATGAGCCATTAAAAAGTGGAGGTCTATCAATAGAATATCCTTCACTAGATAAAAATTCCATTTGGATTGCCATAATCTTTAGCTCTAGACGTTTAGATCAATAATCAATAACAAAGCACCTGCTCTGATACCAATTATTGCCCAGAGGTAGCAATCCAAGAGGGAGGGTGAATTGGGTTCTTATAAAAGCTTTGGCTAAATTTAACTCTAAGTAATTATGTGCTTTGATTTTAATCTAAGTGGCGAGGATGAGATGTATATAATATGAGCAGCGAAATTAAGATAACAAAATCAAACTATGAAAGTAAAATAAGAATTATAAGCATGCAAAGTATATAGAGAGATAGAAGAAAAAAGCACAACACAAACACACAAAGATTTATAGTGGTTCAGAGTAACCCACTCCTACGTTCACTCTCCAAGCTTTTCTTGAGAATTCCACTATAATCTATCCTTGATTATAGTGTGTTTATTTTTTCAGGCTCACAAACAAACCTAGTTGGTTTTCACAGGAGCACCAACCAAAATCTAACATCATTAGTTTTTTGGGTTCACTAACAACCCAGTTGATTTTCTAGGATCACCAACTAAAATCTACAATGTCCAATTTTGGACTTAGATGAGACTAAACCCCAAGTTTCTTTCTTCCAAAGAAACTTATAAAGAAATCAAAAAATAGAAATAAAATTTTAGCATAATATAAAAAATAGAGTATAAGCTCTTTTAAATCCTAAAGAACAAGCCGATAATGTGCTAGATTAAAGCTTGGCATTTCTTCAAATTATGCTTGAAAGGATGTGAAAGATGTTGGAGAAGACTGCTTTGAAGGCTCACTGAAATCTGTGCACAACACTCCTCTCTTTTTTCTTTTCTTTGGATATTCAATGTTCCTCACAAAATTTAAAAGATTCTCTCTCTAAATTCCTTAATCTCTTTCTTCTATTTTTTTCAATTGATTCTCCATCTTTAAATACCTTTAGAGAAGGTTGGAGTGAGAGTTCTTAGCCATTGGAAGCTCTAAAATAGCCATTAGGGTCGAAAAATAGTCGTTGAAAAACTATCCATTGAAGGTTGTCCGTGTAGATCGAGACCTCTCGTCAGATTTCGAGACCTCTCAATTTTTCAGGAGACGTCTCACCAAAACTGTGAGATCCCTTAAGAATTCTACGAGACCTCTCGCTCTCAAAGCATAGAAATAAAGTTTCTATCTCCTGAGAATGAGACATGTCGAGTTCAACTCAAGACCTCTCGAGACTGTGCCAGAATACTATTTTATTGTGCCAGACAACTTGAGGGATCTCAAAAAAAATCTGAGACATCTCAAAAATTTTGACTTCATTTTTCTTCAATGTTTGACCTTCCAAACTTAAGTTTCTTGGTCCCAAACTCTTTTAAATATAATTGCTTTCTTCAATTTTAATTTCTCTTCTTTCAATCATACTTTCTTCATACCAAGCCATCCAAACGTGTGTAAATTTGCACTTTTAAGCATTTTGGCATGACATCTTGAGAGGATTTATTCTTGAGACAAATTCTTCATTTTGGATACTTAAAAAATCCTACACACATTCTTGAAACACATGATTAGATACATAATATACTCAATATTTTGAAATCATCAAAATCAATCTCAAGGTCAACACGACAAAGGTTCTATCTTTATGGAGCTCTCTGAAGAGCTTGTCCACTTTGTATCGGAATAGCCACATGGAAGTGTGGGAGTTGAAGTTGGAAATGGTCTACCAACATGATCCTATGAAGGATGTGGAGACCGAGTCGGTAGTGCTAAAAAAGATGCTAAGGGAAGCTGAGGATGACTCATGGAAGCATAAGAAGTTATTGAGTGAAAGCCTGACAATTCGATGGAAACTCAAAGAGAATATCAAAGACTTGAAGTTATCCTTGGTCTTGGCCGGCATTAGCAATCCGAAGTTCGACTTTGAATAGGACTTCAGCATTTTATCTTTTTTCTATAACTAGTCCTACAGACCTTCCCATGTATTGAATTTTTTATTTTAATAAAAATATTATTTTGACTGCTTCATCTCAATCATATGCTTGCTAGCTTTTCACTCTCTCCTCCTCCTGTCTTAAACAATCGGAGGTTGTCAACTGTGTCAGGACAAGGTTCTCCTCCTGTTCTTGGCATGATTGGTCTTTTTCTTGTCCTCCTATCAGGACAAGGTCCTCTTTCTGTTCTTGATGGAGTTGATTTTTACCTTTGTTAGGACGAGGTCCTCCTATCCCTAACAAAGGCATAGAGGCATAAAAGAATCGTTGAAAGAGTTTCTCCTCTCTTCCTATCTTACATAATCGAAGATCTTTATCCATGTCAGGATAAGGTTCTCTTTCTATTTCTAATATGATTGGTCTTTTTCTTATCTCCTGTCAAGATGAGGTCCTCCTCCTGTTCCTAATAAGGTTGGCCTTTATCTTTGTTAAGACGAGTTCCTCTTTCTATTTCTAACAAAGTCATAGGGATACAAAAGAGCCATTGAAAGGGCCTCTCTCCTCCTCTTATCTTAAATAATCAGAGGTCTTCATCCATGTTAGGATGAGGTTCTCCTTCTGTTTCGAATATGGTTGGTCTTTTTCTTATTCTTCTATCAGGATGAGATCCTCCTATTTTTGATGGGATTGGCCTTTACCTTTGTTAGGATGAGATCCACCTCCTATCCCTAACAAAAGCATAGAGGCATAAAAAGATCATTGAAAGGGCCTCTTCTCTCCTCCTGTCTTAAATAACTAGAGGCCTTCTACTTTATTTAAGGATGAAATTTGATTAAGTCATTCCCTATCATTATATAACTTTGCAACAAAGAACAAGGGTATTGAAAATAAGAAAGTTTTATTGAGGCAAGATTTATTGATAATACATTCTCAAATTCTCTGAGTTTCAAGATCATAGGAGTGCTAGTCCTCCAAGCTCCTTCAGATAGTATGTCTATGGTCGGACGATTTTTACAACTTCATAGGGGCCTTTCCAATTTGTGATGAGCTTTCCTTGGTTTTGAGGTTTTCAAAACATCACCTATTGGAGCACCAAATCTCCTACTCTGAATGTTTTGCTTCTAACCCTGGAGTTGTAGTAGCAGGCTATTCTTTGCTTGTAAGCTACCATTCGGATTTGAGCTTTCTTTCACTTTTTTTCTAGCAGGTTGAGATTTGCTATGAGATCCAGGGAGTTGCTTTCTTCATTGAAGGCCTCGACCCACGCTGAAGGAAGCAGGAGTTCTACTGGAATAACTGCCTCCATCCTGAAGGCTAGTGCAAAGAAGATTTCTCTAGTAGGCAATCTTTGAATAGTTTGGTACATCCAGAGCACATGATAGAGTTCATCTATCCATGTGCCCTTCGCCCTCTCAAGTCTTGCCTTTATCCCCTATAGCAAAATTCTGTTGGTTACTTCTGCTTCACCATTCACTTGCGGATGAGCTACTGATATAAAGTGATGAGATATGTTCAGATCTTCACAGAACTTAAAAGTAATTAGTGTTTGAGGTAGACTGAACCTATAAATAATTGATTTCTAGATGAAGTCCTGTACTTTGGCCTCAGTGATCTTCATCAGGGGTTCAGCCTCAATCCACTTAGTGAAATAATCTACTGCCACCAACAAAAATTTTTGCTATCCAGAAGTCATAAAAAAAGGCCCAAGTATATCCATCCTCCATTGTGTGAATAGCCAAGAGGCGCTAAACAACGTGAGCTATGAAACCGGCTGTCTCTGAATATTTATATTTCTCTGACACCTATCACATTTTCTCACATAATCCATCATATATTGGTGCATTGTTGGCCAATAGTATCCCTGACGGAGTAACTTATATGATAAGGACTTCGCCCCTAGATGACTTTCACAAATTCCTTCACAAACTTTCTTCAAGGCATAATCAACTTCTGAAGGTCGAAAATATTTGAGGAGAGGTAGGGAGTACAACCTCTTGTATAGTTTGTTTTTATATAAAATATAGCGGAAAGCTTGATTTCTTAACTTTCGAGCTTTTTTATGATCTCTGAAAAGAATTTCATCCTTGAGATAAGCAATCAATAGATCAATCTAGCTGGGCTTATGATCAACTTGCATTATTATCTAGGGCTCTTCTGAACTTGGATGCTGCAGGACTTCAAAAAGGACTTCTTTTGGCAGCTCGTTTGGGGCTAAGGTAGCTAGCTTAGAAAGGAGGTTGGCTCTAATGTTCTCCACCCTAGGGATTCACTGGATATCAAAATTATTAAAGGCTGAGATCAAGCTCCTTACCTTTTCAAGTACTTCTTCATGCTTTCCTTCCAAGCTTCATAATTATCACTAACTTACCCCACAACTAGTTGAGAGTCACTATAAACCTTCAAATGTTCTACTTTCAGCTCTTTGGCTATTATGAGTCCTACAAGTAGGGTTTCATACTCTACTCTACTGTTAGTGGTAGGAAAGTCAAAGCATAATGCATACTCCACTATAACTCTTCCTAGAATGATGAGAATCAAGCACGCACTTACTCCAGAAGCATTAGATGAACCATCCACATATAATTCCTAGAAGTTTTCAGGGAGATCAACCTTCTCTTCAGGGGAGCTAGGGATAAGAACTTCTTGGTGCTCTAGTTTGGTTGCATCTGAAATGGTACATTTTACTATAAAATTGGCCAGTATTTAATCTTTAATGGTTGGCCAAGGTTGAAAATGAATATCAAATTCGGTCAACTTAATTGTCCATTTTGCCAATCTTCCGATGGTGTCTAGTCCATGAAGAACTATCTTAATGGGTTGATCAATAAGGAGAGTAATAGTGTCCCTAGAAATAAGGTCAGAGTTTTTTGACTATAATCAATAAGGCATAAGTTAGTTTTTCTAATTTAGTGTACCTTGTTTCTACATCCCTCAGAACTTTGCTTATATAGTAGATCGGTTTCTAGACTTTAGCATCTTTTCTGACCAGCACGACTTTGATAGCTATGGAAGACACAGTGAGGTACAAGAATAGTTCTTCTCTAGATTTTGGTTTGCCTAGAAGCAGAGTAGAACTAAGATAGTTCTTCAATTCTTCAAGGGTTTGTTGGCACTCGGGAATCTAGTTGAAGTTCTTAGGCTATTTGAGTACTTGGAAGAAGGGCATGCAGTGCTCCACCGATCTTGAAATAAAGCGATTCAAGGCTTCTACCTTGCCTATGAGGCATTGAACTTCTTTTATTATTTTTGATGCAGTCATTTTCTGGATGGCTTTGATCTTCTTGGGGTTGGCTTCAATGCTACAGCTCGACACTATGAATTTCAGAAACTTTTTTGAGATTACTCTGAAAGCATATTTTGTAGGATTTAACTTCATCTTATACTTTCGAAGGGTGCTGAAGGTCTCCTCAAGATCGGCAATATGATTTGATAAAGATTGGTTTTTGATCAGGATGTTGTCTGCATTGACCTCCATGTTGCGGTCGATTTGCTCTTTGAAGATCTTATTTACCAAGTGCTGATAAGTTCTACCTATATTTTTAAACTCATAAGGCATGATCCTATAACAATAAAGACCTCGGTCAGTAATAAAAGTAGCCTTCTCCTCATCCTCTGGTACCATCTGGATTTGGTTATAGCTAGAGAAGGCATCCATGAAGGTGAGAAGTTTATGGCCCAAAGTTGCATCCACCAGTTAGTCAATCCTGAATAGAAGGTAGCTATCTTTTGGACAAGCTTTGTTTAATCCTGTAAAGTCTATGCATATCCTCCACTTGCCATTTATTTTTTTAACAAGAACAACATTTGCAATCCAGTCTGGATAAAGCACCTTCTGAATGAATCCTGCCTTAAGGAGCTTGTCGATCTCATCCATTATAGCCTTCTGCCTCTTTGGCACAAAACTACATTTTCTCTACTTCACTAGCTGGCACTTTAGATCCACCCCCAGGTGGTGTTCCATGACCTCTGCATCCATCCCAGGCATATCTACGGGTGCTCAGGTGAAGACATCAGTATTTCTTTGCAAGAATGTGATGAGTTGCTTTCTGACTTCACCTTTTAGATTCGAGCCGATATTTATAGTATGTTCTTTATTCTCATCATTCAAAGGAATTTCTACAAGATTGTCTATGGGTTCTTTTCTTTCTTTAGATAAATCATCATGGGCATCAAGCCCATCCATCGAACAAGGGTCTGCCGATCTTCCCCCCTGTAAGGTAATATTGTAGCAGTGCCGAGCTAGTGCTTGATTTTCTCTGACCTCCCTGACTCCATGCTTTGTTGGAAATTTCATTTTTAGGTGGTAAGTTGAAACCATGGTTTGCGGTGCATTCAAACTAGACTGGCCAAGGATCGTATTATAGACAGAAGGGGCTTTTACCACTAAAAAATTGACTTGAGCTCTAGATTACTTTGGACATCGGCCTTCTACCATAGGCAATGTTGTTATTTCTTTCATTGGCACTACATCACCTATGAATCCTACTAATGAGAAATTCATCAGTTCCATTCTGCTATCAAGTATAGATATTTTAGAAAAAACATCATAAAATAAGATATTCATAGATCTTTTATTATCAATTAAAATATGGTGTACATCATAATTAATAATATTTAAAGTGACTACAATCGCATCATTATGCGAAAGTTGAACTTCCTAGGCATCTTCTTCAATGAAAGAGATGGGCTTTTTAGTCCACTATTTTTTTGTTGGCTTTGCTGATGCACTGGCCTCCCCTCGCTGATGTCCCCTAATGATAGTGTTGGTGATTCCAAGGAAAGGTTGATCTCCTTGCAGTTCATCCTACCGAGATGGCTCAGGCTATGGTAGGGCTCTTGGACAATCTTCTCTTCTCTCTAGTCGGCATCTGATAAATCGATCCAGCTGACCTCTTCTAATTAGTGCTTCAATCTCGTCCTGAAGCTAGATGCACTCTTCAGTATCGTAACCATGATCACGATGGTAGAGACAGTACTTATTGAGATTGTGCATGGTCGACTGAGTTCGCATCCTCTTCGGCCCTAGTAGTTGCTTTCTTATCTCCATTAGCACCTGGGTCTTTGAGATGTTCAAGGGAGTGTAGTTGTTGAATCTTTTAGGAGGAAAGTTCTGCCGGATCCTTCGATCTGGACTTCCCTATTGACAAGCTTGAGGAGGAGTTTGGGCTCATCTGCGCTCGGAAGAAGTTTGGAAGTGTGGCCGAGCCTTACTCAACTTGCTTTCAAGTGCGGGTTTGTTAGATTCACCCGACTATCACTCTCTTATGACCTCATCATCCTTCAATTTGAAGTTCTCCTCCGCTCGGGCATAACCTTCAGCCCGAGCCAACATGTCAGCAAAATTCTTGGGATATTTTCTTTCCAAAAAGGAAAGAAGATCATTCTTCTAAAGATCATCTTTCAGTGCGACCATGGCTACAGACTGGTCTAAGTTCTGGACCTCCAATACGCAGCAGTGTTGAAGTAGCTAACGTAAGCTTAGATGGACTCTCCTTCTGTCTATTTTATATTGGTGAGGGAGTCTAAACCTCATCTTGAACATCAGTTGGTTATGAAATGAGCCACGAACTGATGACTCATTTGGTTAAAAAAGAAAATCATACCCGATTTAAGTCTCAAGTACCAGTTTCTTGTTGCTTTCTTTAGGATAGAGAAAAAAGCTCGGCACAGAATAGTGTTCGGTGCACTATGGAGCAGCATCATCATTCGGAAGGCCTCAAGATGGTCAACCAGATCAGAGGTCCCATCATAACACTCAAACTAGGAGTGTTTGAAGTTCGGTGGGACAAACTCCTGCATGATCTTAGCAGAGGAGGGATCAATGCAGATGTCATCATGGTGGGCCAGGATGGCATGGCAGAGCTCCTCAATCCATCGATTCATGTTCTGAAGCTTCTGATCGAGAGCATCATCTCGACCATGGATCTTAGAGGGCCACCGACTATAGATGAAAAAAGTCTCCTCTAGAGAAAAATCATGATTGGAGCAGGAGCTCCCTGCTCTTTGCTTCTCCTTCCCGAGGGTAATGGGTCTGCTAACCTGAGTTGCCCTTCTTGATGGCGATTCTTAAAGCTCTAGCTGGGGGTTCTTTAGCTGGACTACTGTCGGGGGCTACTACATGGCCTGCACCATTTTGGTGAGGCCTCAAACCTGCTACATCAATATGTTGAACTACTCCAGATCCACCACAATCGTAGGTGGAGGTTGAGGTGCCGGTAAAAGTGTTGGAGCAGATGAGTCTGGCTCAGATTTAGCAGTAGAGGCGGTGGATCGTTGGATGGTTGTCTTCTTCAAGGGAATTTCTGGAGCAAAATGAGACTAAACAAAAATGGATTCAAGAGATTAGAAGAGAAAAAAGATAGATAGGATTGATTGGGCACTTCTTTTTGAATAAGGGTCCAGAGACCCTTCCTCTAGCGCCAATCCTATTGGTGTGAAAATCTATGAGAATGCTGAAGGTAGCTAAAGTTGGAAAGGTGAAGCCACCAACATGACCTATAAAATAAAGTCCAAATCAGAGGAGTGTAGCTCTAGCAGGATTTTTCGATGCTCAAGTCAGTTCTCTGGCCAACTAGAATGGAGTGCTCAAAAAATAGAGAAGTAGAATGATGGAAAGAAGAAGAAAGCTTAGAAAAAATATATCTAGAGGATCTTTCTTATAGATGAAGCATGTAACAAACTAATAGTGACAGCTATAACTAATCGATAGTGGGCCACTCATGCCACATGAAGTTTGTTATAGGAATTGAGTTGTCGGTTATCGCAACTTGTAGACATTTGAGATCTACTTGTTGGAGTTCCGATGTAGGTCGAGGACTTTTATGTATACACTGAACTTGCTGCTAGTCGAGGTCAGTCAAGGTGACATCTTGCAGTTTCAAAGATTTCAGAAGTCTCCTAGATTGTGTGAAGGTAGATGTCTCCTGAATTGAGATCTGAAGCATCGTGCTCCATCCTTCATGGAGTGGTTGTCATGAATCAGTGATTTGATGAGATCCTTAAGGACGAGCTTTGTTGGAAAATATATCCTAAAGCTAATCATATAGGTTGAAGATGATTGAGCTAAATATAATTATACTTGAATTATTAATAAATAAAATTATTATTTTGGCATTTCATCACTCTTGTGCATCTTCCTATAATAAACTCTCATGTGATGAAGTCCTTAGGACTATTTAGACTCAACAAAGGAGGATTTATCATTTAGTCCTTAAAATCAGTTCACGATCAAATGATTCATTGTTATCCAGGACAACAACGTATCGAGTGTAGGTCATTATGTGCCATAAGTGTTGGTTGTCCTCTTAACCAAGAAGTATGGAGATACTGTTATGGCATGCAGGTGAAGTATAGGGATATATTTCACTGAACGTGATCCAACTATAGAGCTCTCTACTGTCAAGAGTTGCTCGTGAAGGATATGGGTATAAGTATCCCTTAGACCTAAGATTACCATGATGACTTGCAAGCAACTTACTGCACTTAGATACTAGACTACCTAAATTTCTATTTTAGTGATGAAAGGCTACTAGGTGCAATCAAGTACTTGTAAAGTCAGTGTGTGAGTCAAGAAAAGATTGATCCCTCCAAGTGTTGGAGCAAGTGCATCACTATAATTTAATTTAGCAAACCCTCGATTGGGATGGTCCATTTGATGGACACTGAATTTTGAAATACACTATGGATGAATTTTAGTGTTGCTAGTATATCCTAGACCATCCTTGAGCATGAGTCAAGGATAATTATATGTAACATATACCATGGTTGCATATGCATATGATTTGACCTTCCATTTGGATACAAGATCGGATAGAAATCATCTTCATCGCTTATCGATATCAACTTGGGCTGATAAGTGTTAGATATATGTGCCCTAGAAGCCAGAATTGGCTGACACTTGTAATACACTTCTAGGGGCAAAATTATAATTTTGACTATAATCAATAAAATGGGTTATTTTCTATCACATATGTGTATTTAGTGTCTGTGATACATCCTTTGAGTTAATGGTAATGATAATTCATATTTTCAAGAGTTGAAAATTTAAGACATGAATAATCATTATTAACTCATAAACAGCTCCCGACCATAGGATCATCACGAGGATGGTGATTGATCCGGAAGGTTGGTGTACGAATCGCTTCTCTTTAGTAGATGAGTCTTGAGTCTACGGTGTGGAGACACCGGAGCGAGAGTACAGGTACTCGTTAGAGAACGAGGGCACTGAGCGTGACCACCTCGAGTAGTCATTAGGAAGTCTACCTTCTCGTCAATGACTGACTCGATGCTGCAGTAGTGTGTCTGGTTCTTTGACCTGAGATGCATCGGCAGTTCACCTTGAGGGTGTTATAGTTTGACTACACCATTACTCGGTCTCCTAGCCATATGGAACCCTGAGGTGTATGTTGGCTATAGCATGTTCATTGTAGGAACTGGATTGCATCAAGATGGAATCTATCTACCTCGGTGGTAGAGGAGCAGCCCTATGATGATCATGAGAATCAAGTCCAGAAGCCCATGGCCATGGCAGAGTGAAATAATAGAAAGAGTTTCTATTTAGATTTTCACATTGGACTCGAATCGAATGATTACATCATATGACAGAGACTAGGGTTTGACGAGTTCACCTTAACCCTAATCTGATCGGGGCTCAAGATAGAAGAACTTAATCACACAGGTAGCTGCACCAAGAGGTTCGCATTCAGCTCTGATGGGTTGCCACCATATACTGCTAGGTGTCACTGGTGGATTTTGGGAGCAATTAGAATGATTTAGATGATCGATCATTCTAGCTGTTCGAATCAGAAGAGTTCTGATCCATCGAAAGGAGTTTCGATGATGTCGATGATAGAGATCATGACATATCCCATTACCATACAGAACTGAACCTAACTGGGTCACACAAACAAGGGTTTGAATCTGGTGATCATCAATTGAACTGATCTAGTTCAATTGATCTGAATGAGATTCAATTAGGTTCAAGGAAATCGTGCTAGCACTCGATTGAACCTAACGTTCTTCTTTTACTATCATAAATAAGTTGTCCTGACTGAGCCAAAGGAGTTTGTGCTCAATCAGAGGCCTTCATATGGTCTGACTGGAGGTTGTCCAAGTCAGAAAAGGTTGTCTTATTTGTAAGACATTACCTGCCATTTTTGGTCACCTGCCATTTCTTGTTCTTTGACTTTGGTCAAAAGTCTACCTTTGACTGGTCAAACGTTGACCATTGACACTTTGACTTTTGACCACATGTCATGCACCTATTGGAGAGCTGGTGGGGGCCTGTCCCCCTGCCAGAACCTGGCAAGGAGAAGGGCGCACGCCACCCTAGGGTGGCGTGAGCCCAAGTTGGAGGCGCCTAGGAGTCCTTGTTGGACAAGGACTCCATCTCCCTTTTTGGATTCCAATTAGAGTTCTACTAAGAATCCAACTTTGACTGGTCTTAGGCGCCCTCTAAGGAGGAATCCAGGGGTCTCTATTCCCACCAATCAGATTTAGATCTGATTTCACAAAGGGTTGTGATTGGTTGGGAGGAAGAGGAGTTGGATCACGCTTAGTCTATAAATAAGACCCTGCGCCCAACTCAGATTCTAATGCAATTCAATTGAGAAACCCCACGCCCCAAGGCTGCCTCTCCCCTCCTTCTCCTCCATGCCATAGTCTCTTCTCCCCTTGCTCTCCACGTCCAAAAGGAGTTTTGGACTTTGGTTGGTGCGATTCAGATCAAAGAAAGGCGATCAAAAGCAAGAAGGCTGCGCTGCTGCAAAAGGACGACTGCAGATCTTCAAAAGAGTTTTGAAGATCCTCCAGATCAGATCCAGATCTGATTTTTGGAGGTGTGATAGAGAAGAAGAGGATCTCCAGATCCAACCCGAGTGGATACCGGTAGAGGCCAGGCGCTTGCGTGGCTAAGATCCAGAACCTTCCGCTGCAATCAGGATCATCTAACAGGGTAATAGGATTACCCAAATCAGGTAAATTAAATTTGATTTAATTTATCTTATTTTATTTTATTTATTAAAATAATAAGAATCAGATCTGAAACATATCAAGATCTGATTGGGATCAAGAGAAAAATTTTTGAAATATATCTCTTGATCTGATCAGATCTGGAACGAACCTGGACCGGGAAATCAGGATTTCCCTTCAACTGGTATCAGAGCCATGGTTCTAAATTATTTAGATCTGATTTTAATTTTATTTTAATTAGAAAATAAAGTGATTTCAGATGTCACATGAGATGTGATCAGATCTGAAATCAGAAAAAATTAAAATTAAATGATTTGGATCTAAGATTATGAAGATATGCATGACTAGTTCTAGAATAGAATAGTTCTATAGAATAGTTTTGCATGTCTTTGATTTAATCTGATTAAATCATATTTTAGATCTTCTTATTTACTATTTTTTGATATTATAAGTGTTATAATAACATCTGATAAAATAGCAAATAAAAATTATTTAATTTTAAATATCATATGAGATATGATTGATGCATGTCTAGACTAGTTGTAGAATAGTTCTACATAATTGTCTAGATTAGAATTTATTTTGATTAGATCAATTTAAATCTAATTTTTTAGATTATTATGAGATAATTTAGATCTGAAAACATGCATGATTTGATACATGAGATGTATGCAAAATATGCCATGATTAGATCTAAATTTGTATATGAGATATATGATATAGATCTGATAACTTGTTTTGTAGTATTGACATGTTCCTGATTAAGGCGTTCCTCTTGGCCGTCCGGTCATAAGAACGAAGAAGGGTTTAAAGGCCCTCTCTTCCCATTCGATGGGGTGTTCTTATGATGTGTAGGGGTGCTGCGTGTTCGTCCTTAATCAGAAACCCAAAACTTACTTTCTGCAAAACCCTAGATCCTGAAACCCTAGGATTTATTGTGCATATTTTGTTTATGAACCCAACTTAATTAAGAATTAAGTTTATGGAATATTAATTAGGTCTAAAATTGAGAATTTCAGATCTAAGACATATTCATAATACTGGGTTCGGGCTTGGGTAGCTCAATTAGGTCTAAGCGGTTGATCAAACCGAATCAAGAGTTGGTTAGATGGGATCAACAATGCTTAAATTGACCAGCCTAATAGGATTAAGTCTGGGTCAAGATCGAGTCACGATCAAGCAAGACCTAATTAGGCTCAGAGGTTAGAGTCTGGATTGTAGGCTAACCCAATTGGTTCTGACTCAACAATTTGGTGTCTAAGGTAAGTTTGGCATAGATGACCGACTGGTTTTTAATTGGAAGCTACTCGACCTGAATGCGTTCTTGTACGAGTTAATGGCATATTCCTTCCACCGGTCTCACTTACCTGGCCATATCTGTTGACACAGTTCTGATCTGAGGTGGTCAATAATCCGAGCTAACCCATGCCACTAGGTTAGTCATAATTGTTATGACTAAGCCAAGTCTAGTTTAATGAGACCTGAATCAATTCTCCCTAAGAAAAGATTAAGTCTGAGGTCTTCCACCATTGTAGATGTGCGGGCCCTTCCCGGGGTTGATTGTTCTCGGCTGGATACAGTGGCTCAGTTGCACCGGGAAGATGCAACCATGTCTATTAGGCATTGGATGCTATGGGCTGGAGGATGAGTTGGGCTCAATATTTCGGATACGGTGAGAGACTCCAATTAGGAACCCAGTCTATGCAAATGGTGGGTCTGACTTAACTAAGGAGTGGATCAATATTCCGGATACGGTGAGATTCATGAATTAGAGACCAAGTTTGGGTGCACCATGATTAGAGAATCATTGAACAAGAGTTGTTCACTCATTGGCTAACCCATCACCAATAACTGTTAGGTGAGGTGATGAGTCAGTTGGTGAGACCGCACCACCCACTAGAAATCATTAATCGTGGAGATTTTCGCATCTCTACAGAGGGAGTGTAGGGATCCGAGAAAATAGTGGGAGCTAATTTGTTTAAAAATAAAATCCCTAAACAAATTGGTCAAGTCAAAATTACAGTATCTAACTAGAATCTTTGACTCTCTACAGGAAAATGTCTGCGTCCAACCCATTGGCACGTATCCTAGGACACACATAGACTGACTGGACCCAATTATAAAGATTGGCTCAGGAACTACAAAATTATTTTGGGTTCAGAGAAGTTAACCCATGTTTTGGACCAGGACCCTCCCACCTTACCAGCTCCGTCCATCCACTTGAACAGAGAGCGTCTCTGGAAAAATGGATTGACGAAGATAATAAGGCCAGATACTTACATGTTGGGCTCGATGTCTGATGAGCTCCAGCGCCAACATGAAGATATCGGGACTGCTCGCCAAATGTTGGCTCACCTGCAGGAGATGTTTGGTGAACAGAGTCGCGCAGCCAAATATCAAGTCACAAAATGACTTTTTAAGGCTAAGATGCGTGATGGGCAGTCAGTCCAAGATCACTGTCTGACAATGATCAAGGACATGGAAGAGCTTGAGAAGCTCGGTGTGAAGTTGGACTTGGATCTGCAGAACGATATTATTCTGCAATCCTTGACTGATGCATATGGGCAATTCATCATGAATTACCACATGCATAAACTTCAAAATTCCTTGGCCGAGTTGAATGAATATGCTGGTTACCGCTGAGCTTTCTATGAAAGGTTCTAAAGGCTCAGTTCTTGCTATGGAACGGACTTCTTCCAAAAGAAAGTCTTATGGAAAGAAAAAGAAGTCTGTGAAAAAGCAAAAGGTGGAAGGATCAAAGAAGAAGAAGGCAGAATCCGAAGAAAAAGGCCGATGGCAAAGGAAAGTGTTTCCATTGCAACAGCGACGGCCATTGGAAGCGGAACTGCCCTACTTACCTGGCCACCCTGAAAGAACAAGAAGGAAGGTCCTTCTGGAGGTATGCTCGTTATTGAGTCTAACCTTACGGTTTCTTCTGCATCCAGTTGGGTGCTTGACTCTGGTTCTAGTGCTCATCTGTGCACTTCTATGCAGGGTCTTGAGGATAGCAGGAGGCTGAGGGATGGAGACATGATCCTACGCATCGGTAATGGAGCAAGAGTTGCTGCAGTAGCCGTGGGAACATACCCTCTTCGATTACCATCTGGTTTAGACTTAGTTTTAAAAGACTGTTATTATGTGCCTGCAGCTAGCAGGAATTTGATTTCTGTTTCATGCTTAGCACAAGAAGGTTATGTGATCACCTTCTTTAAGGACCATTGTAACATTCTTTATGAAAGAAATAAAATTGCAAATGGTTTCCTTGTTAATGGTCTTTATCAGTTGCATATTGATGTACCTATTTTAACTATCGAGCAAAACGTGAATGCCAAACGACCTAGGGATAGTCCAAACGACAGATATCTATGGCACCTGAGATTAGGTCATATAGCAGAAGATAGGATTAACAAATTGGAGAAAAATGGGCTATTGAGTCCATTGACTTTTGAGTCATATCCAACTTGTGAATCTTGTCTTCAAGGCAAAATGACTAAACTCCCTTTTGTTGGACATGGGGAGAGGGCCACAGATCTCCTTGCCCTAGTACATACTGATGTGTGCGGCCCATTTGATGTGCCGGCTAGAGGCAATTTTGTCTACTTCATTACCTTTACCGATGATCTGTCTAGGTATGGGTATGTGTATCTTATGAGACACAAGTCTGAAGCTTTTGAAAAGTTCAAAGAATTCAGACATGAAGTAGAAAAACAAACTGGAAAACCCATTAAGGTTCTT
Organism: Cocos nucifera; assembly: GCA_006176705.1. NCBI lineage: Eukaryota > Viridiplantae > Streptophyta > Magnoliopsida > Arecales > Arecaceae > Cocos > Cocos nucifera. The sequence goes on along the minus strand of QRFJ01002938.1, from coordinate 73,922 downwards.
CGATCAGATCGAGGAGGTGAATACCTTAGCCGGGAATTCCTAGACTATCTTAAGGAAAATGGCATAGTCTCTCAATGGACTCCACCAGGAACACCTCAACTCAACGGGGTTTCAGAACGGAGAAATCGGACTCTATTGGATATGGTTCGATCCATGATGAGCTTCACAGACCTCCCTGATTTTCTTTGGGGACATTCATTATTAACTTCAATCTATTTACTGAATAGGGTTCCCTCTAAAACCGTTCCTACCACACCGTATGAGATATGGCACGGTAAGAAACCAAGTCTGAGTCATCTCAGAATTTGGGGTTGTCCGGCTCATGTCAAAAGACAACAAGCGGACAAGTTAGAGTTTAGGTCCTTTAGAGCTCGATTCATAGGATATCCTAAAGAGTCATTAGGATACTATTTCTACATTCCAGAAGACCACAATGTGATTGTGAGTCGACATGCCATATTTCTTGAAAAATAGTTTATTCAAGATAGCGGCATTGGAAAGCAGATTAAGCTTGATGAGAAAGTCTCACAAGCAGAACGAGCTAAGGACCAAGTGGAACCAAATCAGGTTGAGCCAATAAGAACACTACCTCCTCCACCTCGTAGATCGGAAAGAGTTTCCCGTCCCCCTGAAAGATACTTAGGTATTATTTCAGAGGATGTAGAGGAAATGTTCCTCATAGGTAATGGTGCTCATGGTGATGATCCCAAAACCTACAACGAGGCGATATCAGATATCGACTCCGAGAAATGGCTTGAGGCAATGAAGTCAGAGAATTGACTCGATGCACTCAAACCAAGTCTGGACCTTGGTAGATCCACCAGAAGGTATAGTACCTATTGGGTGTAAATGGATCTTCAAGAGAAAGATTGGTGCAGATGGGAATGTGGAGACATTCAAGGCTAGACTGGTGGCAAAAGGTTATAGTCAACGTGAAGGCATTGACTATCAGGATACCTTTTCCCCGGTAGCTATGCTAAAATCCATCCGCACATTGCTTGCTGTTGCAGCCTATTTCGATTATGAAATATGGCAAATGGACGTGAAAACGGCATTCCTAAATGGATATCTTGAGGAAGATATCTATATGGAACAGCCGCTAGGTTTCACATCCAGTGATACTGATCACAAGGTTTGCAAGCTGCAAAGGTCCATATATGGACTTAAGCAAGCATCTCGGAGCTGGAACACTCGTTTCAATGATGTGATCAAAAAGTTTGGTTTCATCAAAAATGAAGAGGAACCATGTGTTTTCAAAAGGGTCAGTGGGAGCGCTGTTGTCTTCCTCGTATTGTACGTGGATGACATCCTCCTTATTGGGAATGATATTCCCATGTTGACATCAGTCAAGATGTGGTTGTCCAAGGAATTCTCCATGAAAGACCTAGGTGAAGCATCCTTTATTCTAGGAATTAAGGTCTATAGGGATAGACCGAATAGGATGCTAGGACTTTCACAGAAGATGTACATAGAGGAAGTACTAAAGAGGTTTAGTATGGAAAACTCTAAGAGGGGATTAATACCCTTCAGACATGGTATTCATCTTTCCAAGAAGATGTGCCCCAGCACACCTGAGGAAATAGAACGCATGAGCAAGATCCCTTATGCTTCTGCAATAGGGAGCCTCATGTATGCCATGCTATGTACACGACCTGATATAGCCCATGCTGTGAGTGTCACAAGCAGATATCAGTCAAATCCAGGTGAAGAACACTGGACTTCTGTGAAATGTATCCTTAAGTACTTGAGAAGAACTAAGGATATGATGTTGGTCTTTGGTAACGGAGAACTCCAAGTTCCAAGGGATACACAGACTCGGACTTCATGTCTGATATAGATGATCGAAAGTCGACATCTGGAAGTCTGTTTGTGTGCAATGCAATGGTGGAGCTGCTGGAAGAGTTCCAAGCAAACTGTGATAGCAGATTCCACCATGGAAGCAGAATATATAGCTGCATCAGAGGCTGCAAAGGAAGCATTCTGGTACAAGAAGTTTGCTGCAGAAATTGGAGTAATGCCATCAGATGCCATTCCTCTTTACTGCGACAACAATGGCGCCATAGCCCTTGCTAAGGAGCCGAGGTCTCACCAGAAGTCCAAGCACATTGAGCGGCGATATCATCTCATCCGCGATTACCTTGAGAAAGGTTACGTTGAGGTCAAGAGAGTCAACTCCGCAGATAATGTGGCAGACCCACTTACAAAGCCGTTGGGCCAGCAGAAGATCGAAGCCCACCTTGAGAAGATGGGACTTAGACTTGTAGCCAATTGGCTTTAGGACAAGTGGGAGATTGTTAGATATATGTGCCCTAGAAGCCAGAATTGGCTGACACTTGTAATACACTTCTAGGGGCAAAATTATAATTTTGACTATAATCAATAAAATGGGTTATTTTCTATCACATATGTGTATTTAGTGTCTGTGATACATCCTTTGAGTTAATGGTAATGATAATTCATATTTTCAAGAGTTGAAAATTTAAGACATGAATAATCATTATTAACTCATAAACAGCTCCCGACCATAGGATCATCACGAGGATGGTGATTGATCCGGAAGGTTGGTGTACGATCGCTTCTCTTTAGTAGATGAGTCTTGAGTCTACGGTGTGGAGACACCGGAGCGAGAGTACAGGTACTCGTTAGAGAACGAGGGCACTGAGCGTGACCACCTCGAGTAGTCATTAGGAAGTCTACCTTCTCGTCAATGACTGACTCGATGCTGCAGTAGTGTGTCTGGTTCTTTGACCTGAGATGCATCGGCAGTTCACCTTGAGGGTGTTATAGTTTGACTACACCATTACTCGGTCTCCTAGCCATATGGAACCCTGAGGTGTATGTTGGCTATAGCATGTTCATTGTAGGAACTGGATTGCATCAAGATGGGAATCTATCTACCTCGGTGGTAGAGGAGCAGCCCTATGATAATCATGAGAATCAAGTCCTGAAGCCCATGGCCATGGCAGAGTGAAATAATAGAAAGAGTTTCTATTTAGATTTTCACATTGGACTCGAATCGAATGATTACATCATATGACAGAGACTAGGGTTTGACGAGTTCACCTTAACCCTAATCTGATCGGGGCTCAAGATAGAAGAACTTAATCACACAGGTAGCTGCACCAAGAGGTTCGCATTCAGCTCTGATGGGTTGCCACCATATACTGCTAGGTGTCACTGGTGGATTTTGGGAGCAATTAGAATGATTTAGATGATCGATCATTCTAGCTGTTCGAATCAGAAGAGTTCTGATCCATCGAAAGGAGTTTCGATGATGTCGATGATAGAGATCATGACATATCCCATTACCATACAGAACTGAACCTAACTGGGTCACACAAACAAGGGTTTGAATCTGGTGATCATCAATTGAACTGATCTAGTTCAATTGATCTGAATGAGATTCAATTAGGTTCAAGGAAATCGTGCTAGCACTCGATTGAACCTAACGTTCTTCTTTTACTATCATAAATAAGTTGTCCTGACTGAGCCAAAGGAGTTTGTGCTCAATCAGAGGCCTTCATATGGTCTGACTGGAGGTTGTCCAAGTCAGAAAGGTTGTCTTATTTTATAAGACATTACCTGCCATTTTTGGTCACCTGCCATTTCTTGTTCTTTGACTTTGGTCAAAAGTCTACCTTTGACTGGTCAAACGTTGACCATTGACACTTTGACTTTTGACCACATGTCATGCACCTATTGGAGAGCTGGTGGGGGCCTGTCCCCCTGCCAGAACCTGGCAAGGAGAAGGGCGCACGCCAAGGGTGGCGTGAGCCCAAGTAGGAGGCGCCTAGGAGTCCTTGTTGGACAAGGACTCCACCTCCCTTTTTGGATTCCAATCAGAGTTCTACTAAGAATCCAACTTTGACTGGTCTTAGGCGCCCTCTAAGGAGGAATCCAGGGGTCTCTATTCCCACCAATCAGATTTAGATCTGATTTCACAAAGGGTTGTGATTGGTTGGGAGGAAGAGGAGTTGGATCACGCTTAGTCTATAAATAAGACCCTGCGCCCAACTCAGATTCTAATGCAATTCAATTGAGAAACCCCACGCCCCAAGGCTGCCTCTCCCCTCCTTCCTCCATGCCATAGTCTTCTTCTCCCCTTGCTCTCCACGTCCAAAAGGTGTTTTGGACTTTGGTTGGTGCGATTCAGATCAAGGAAAGGCGATCAAAAGCAAGAAGGCTGCGCTGCTGCAAAAGGACGACTGCAGATCTTCAAAAGAGTTTTGAAGATCCTCCAGATCAGATCCAGATCTGATTTTTGGAGGTGTGATAGAGAAGAAGAGGATCTCCAGATCCAACCCGAGTGGATACCGGTAGAGGCCAGGCGCTTGCGTGGCTAGATCCAGAACCTTCCGCTGCAATCAGGATCATCTACAGGGTAATAGGATTACCCAAATCAGGTAAATTAAATTTGATTTAATTTATCTTATTTTATTTTATTTATTAAAATAATAAGAATCAGATCTGAAACATATCAAGATCTGATTGGGATCAAGAGAAAAATTTTTGAAATATATCTCTTGATCTGATCAGATCTGGACGAACCTGGACCGGGAAATCAGGATTTCCTCCTTTAGGATCATAGAGTAAGGTCGGTGTACGTGTACGTTTTGGATTCGATTGGGTTTGACCCAATCAGGTCATAAGATGACCTAATTGCTATGAAAGATTTGATCCCTATTGATCAAAAGCTGGAACTAATTAATTTCTAATTTAATTAAGATTTTATTGTGTTGGATTAAGCCTAATTTAGTTGGATTTAGTCTAATTTAATTAGGTCTGTATTAATTGGTTTGATTGAAATCAATTTGAAAATTCAAAGATAGTTTGAATTTTAAACTAGTTTTCTCCCTACGCCATCCCACCTTTTACCCAAGCCCTCTTCTATTTTTTGCATGAAATTCCTCACGAAGAAATGGATGTGCACCACTCCTTTCGTCTACCTTTGACCTAGTCCAAGGGTTGGACCATTTCAAACTAAGTTGAATTTTGAATTCAACTTGGTTGGTTAGTGGTTTAAACTATCTTAACCTTATCTATTCTCATCTCCATGCCTCCTTATGTGTTTGTCACATATTTTTTTGTGCATTTCTAATTGTGGGCGCATAGAAGGAGAGTCCTTCTATGAGTCAAACATTTGGGGTGGGCGTTGTAGAGTGGATAGGTTCATTGCTTGAATTTTGAATTCAAGCAAGGTGGTTAAAACAACTTAACCTCCTTGCCCTTATCCATCTCACGCATTTTACCCATGGTATTCACACCAATAAAAGGGAAGCTTTTTATTTGTTCATGTGTGAAGAGGAGAGAGGTTGCATGAGGTGTTTCTACCGAGAATGCACGCTCTTCCCACATGGATCGGCATGGCCGTCAGTGATTAGAAAAGCAATAAGAAAGTACTTCTCAGAGATTTCTACGAAAGCACGATCAAATAATTCAAGGAATAGAGAAGAAGAGAAATAGAGATTTTTGGGAGAAAAAAGATTTTGTTCAATATATTTCAGCACTCTCACAACCTTGACCTATTTTCAGTATATATACTTTACAAAGGATCAAGTCCAAGCTCATAAAAAAACTCTTAAAACCTAAATAACCCACATACACAAAATAATAACCCCTGAAAACTGAGCCGACCCAAGTTCAGACTGAGCCGGTTAACCTGCGACTGGGTTGGCTCAGTCTGGTTAACCTGCAATTGGGTTGGTTCAGTCCTAGACTAAGCCGACCCAATTGTGTACCATGCCAACAGTCCAAAAATACTACTTTCTGTCTGGATTTTTCTCTGAGACCTAGCCGATCTAGTTTTAGACTGAGTCGACCCAGTTTTCAACTTAGCCAGCTCAGTCTCAGGGTGCAGCCTAGTTTCTGAACTTTGCTAGGAGAGCTGATTTCTCCTTCGACTCGCTCCCATCTTTTCTTGATCTGTCTTCTCATATTTTCAAGACTTGCGTATGCCACTTCTGAGCTCACATTCTCTATCTTGGTACTTCCAAGTTCTTGTGAACTCATCTCTTCTCAACAGATCCATCCATGCCACGCATCTCTGAAAGCTATCATTGGAGAGTACCTTCATGAGCGCATCAGACTAATTCTCTTTGGTATAGACCTTCATCAGTTCCACTTCACCTTCCTCCACCAGCTCTCTGATCCTGTGGTACCTCACATCTATATGCTTTGTGCGTGCATGATAGACTGAGTTCTGTGCTAACAGTAGAGCACTCTGACTATCACTGAATAGTATAACCTTACTCTGCTCCACCCCCAACTCATCAATCAGCCTCCTAAGCCAAAGGACTTCCTTTGCAGCCTCTGTTATTCCAATGTACTCGACCTTTATGATAGACAAGGCCGTGATTGGCTGAAGGGTTAATCTCTAAAACACCAGTCCATTATATATGCAGAAGAGGTATCCAGTAGTACACCTCCTTGTATCAAGATCACCAGCATAATTTGCATCAACAAATCCTTCCAGAGGATCTAAACCTTCATACATTTTCATAGATTGTTCTCCAAATCCTCCTGACTGCCCATCAAACACCAAACCATAATCCTTTGTTCTATATAGATATCTCAATATCCATTTCAATGCTTTCCAATGTTTCTTCCAAGGGTTAGCCATATATCTACTAACCATGCTCACTGCATATCCTATATCTAGTCTATAGCACACCATAGTGTACATCATACTAACTATAGCATTTGCATAAAAGATTCGTTCCATGTACTCTCTCTCCTCTTTTGATAGGGGCTCTATAACTTGGAGAGAGACATATGGCTCAGCAATGGCATCTCTGCAGGTTTGGCCTTCTCCATCCCAAACCTTCCCAAAACCTTCTGGACATACTTTTCTTATGATAAATGGAGCACTCCTTTGCACCTATCTCTGCAAATCTCCATTCCAAGAATTTTCTTAGCTTGATCTAAATTCTTTATCTCAAACTCAGATGATAATGTCCTTTTCAACATTTTCACAGCATCCATGCTTCTACTAGCTACAAGCATATCATCTACAAATAGTAATAGGTACAGGGCATCCTTCTCATCTACATCCTTAATATGGACACAACAGTCATGTTCACATCTGTTGAAACCTAGGCTCAAGATAAAGCTATCAAACCTTCGATACCATTGACGAGAAGATTGTTTCAAGTCATGCAAAGACTTCCTAAGCAAACACACATTTTCTTCCTATCCCATCTTCATGAAACCATCTGGTTGCTTCATATAGATTCTTTCCTCCAAAGTCCCATGAAGGAAGGTTGTCTTCACATCCATCTATTTTAATTTCATGTTATGCAGTGCCACTAGTGACAGCAAAACTCGAATAGATGTATGATGCACCATAGGAGAGAAAAATTTTGTATAGTCAATCCCTTTCCTTTGTGAGTATCCCTTTGCTACCAGCCTTGCTTTGAATCCGACTCCATCTTGTTCTGAAGGTGCTTCTTTTTTTATGAACACCTACTTTGAGCCAATAGGTCGAGCATCCTCTAAAAGATCCACTAGTTGCCATGTCTGATTCTTCTCAAGTGATTCTATCTCCTCCATCATGGCCTGTATCCATGAATCATGATCCTCACTCTTCATGGCTTCTGCATAATTCTCTGGATCTCTATTAGCAGTGATGAGTGCATAGAAGATAACCTCATTAATGCTATGTCTGATCGATCTTCTAATAGTACGCTGGGGCTTATGCAAACCCACTCCCACTGGCACATCTCTACCAGATGTTTGTGACTGCTCCTGCATAACTGTCTAAACTGTTGATCCTCCATGCTGATTTTCAATCTAAGATAATACTTTTCTATCCAGCTCCACCTCAATAGAAATACTGTTGTAAGTGGATGTAACCTACATGCCATCATTCTCTGACTAGCCACCACTGTTCACCTCTATTTTCTCAATTCCATCTATCTCAGACCTCCTCAAGATGCACTTCTTATCAAAGATAACGTCCCTACTGATCACTAACTTCTGTGCCTGAGAGTCACACAGTAGGTACCCATTGACTCCTTGTGGATATCCTATGAATGTCATCTTTTGAGATTTCGGATCCAATTTGCTCCTCTCAGTTGCCTCCACATGTGCATAGGCTATGCAACCGAAGACTTTTAGGTGGCCAAGCTCCACCTTCTTTCCACTTCAAACCTCTTCTAGAAAGTCTTCATTCAGTTTATAATGAGGGGACCTATTCACAAGAAAATAAGAAAAAGTTAGAGTATCACCCCAAAAGAACTTTAGGAGTGATGTCTGTAGCCTCAAACTTCGATCAATGTCCGGTTCATCCTCTCCATGATACCATTCTGCTGGGGAGTCATCTTCATCGTGTAATGACATTTGATGCCATTTTTCTCACAGTACCTCCTAAACTCCAGGCTAGTATACTCTCCTCCATTGTCCGACCTCAGATACTTCACCTGTCTTCCTGACTTCTCTACTTCAGCTCTCCAGGCTCTGAACCGGGCAAATACCTCTGATTTTTCTTTGATCAGATAAACCCATACCTTCTTTGAGAAATCATCAATGAAAGTGATAAAGTATTTTGCCTCACCTCTAGCTGATATAGGAGCTGGTCCCCACATATCCGAGTGCACTAAATCCAGCACTCCCTCACTGTGCTTGGTACTTCTGGCAAACTTCATCCTATGCTATTTGCCAAAGATGCACGGCTCACAAAGATCTATGTCCTCCTTCTTCAAGGCTAGGATCATACCTCTTCTGCTTAGTTCAGTGAGCCCACGGTCACTTATATGATCCATTCGATAGTGCCATAGCTGATATAAAATCTGCTCCTCTTATGCCGCTGCTAGCACCTCTACACTATCATTTACCACTAAGCCATCCATTCTATAAAGATTGTTGCTCAATCTTCTACCTCTCATCACCACCGAAGCTCTTTTCAAAATTTTCAGACATCCACTCTCAGCCTGACTACTAAAAGCATACCCCTGCTCTTCCAAGTAGCCCAAAGAAATCAAATTCTTTTTCAACTTCGGTACATGCCAAACATTTGATAATGTATGAATGATCTCATTGTACATCCTCATCCTGATAGAGTCAATTCCAGCTACTTTACATGGGTGATCATCTCCAAGGTTGACACTTCCACCATCGACCTTCTGGTTGGTAGCAAACCACTTCCGATGAAAAGTATAGTGGTGTGAGCATGCTGAATCCAATATCCATATAGTATCATACTCTATGGATCCATCTGATACAACTGCAGGTCTTCTCCACTGCTCATAGAAGCTGTATCATCTCTCTTGCTAGCCTTTCTTTTTTCTGATCTCAAAAGGGGACAATCTCTCCTCAGATGTCCAAGCTGATGATATTTATAATATTTCAATATCATCTTCCTCTGATCGCAAGATTTTGTCCTGCCCTTGGATTTTCCTCTTGTTTTCTCCTTTGATCTTCCCTGTCTTTCATTCATAGCCAAGATCTCAAACTTAGGATCTTTCTTGCAGAACATTTTTCTTTGCTCATTTTATCTGAGCACACCAACAATCTCTTCATAGTATAGGGTCTCCTTTCCATAAACTAAAGTTGTTATGAGACCATCATACGAACCTGGAAGAGAACATAATAGCAACAATGCCTGATCTTCCTCATCGATCTTCACATCCAAACTCATCACCTCAGAACACATTTGATTGAACCTTTGGATATGTGCAACAAGATCTCCACCTTCGGGCATCCTCAAACTATACAATTGTATCTTCAACCATAGCTTATTCATCATGTTCTTCCCCATGTATGTGTTCTCCAGTCTCTCCTAGAGCCCCTTTGCCATAGTTTCTATGCAAACCTCGGGCAAAACCTGATCGACCAAGCACATCCAGATTATGCTAAAAGTAATTTTCTCCAACTCTTCCCAATCTTCAGCACTAATCTTTTTCGATCTTTCTTTTGTCAAGACCTTGCAGATCTTCTACTGAACCAACAAGTTTCTTACTCTTTGCTACCATAGAGTAAAGTTCTCCTTGCCATCAAATTTTTCAAAATCCATCTTGAATCCACTTGATCCTATGACTTCCAACAAGTCAAGAACAAATCCCTAACATCCTTCACGATCTCACACACCAGCAAAACTATCCTTCAAAGAAGATCTAACTAGCCCTAGATCCTCTTTCCAAATTTTTATATCACTGTTCCTTCGTATAGACAATCTCTACCTCAATCTAGAGACAACCATGAAGCAAACTAGAAGTTTTAGGATAAAACCTGGTGTAAGAGATCCTGGATGTAGTAAATCCTCGGTGTCTTTCTTCCTTCCATGCAATACCGCTCTAATATCAAATGTCGAAAATGCATGCTCTTCCCACATGGATCGACATGGCCGTCGGTGATTAGCCAAGCAATAAAGAAGTACTTCTTAGAGATTTCTGTAGAAGCATGATCAAACAATTTAAGAAATAGAGAAGAAGATATTTTTGAAAGAAAAAAACTTTTATTCAGTATATTTCAGCATTCTTACAACCTTGACCTATTTTTAGTAAATATACTTTATAAAGGGTCAAGCTCAAGCTCATAGAAAAATTTTTCAAATCCAAACAATCCACGTACATAAATTAATAACCCACAAAAATTGAGCCGGCCCAGTTTGAGACTAGGCCGACTAACCTACGACTAGTCGACTCAATCCATATATTTTAGCACTCTCACAATCTTGACCTATTTTCAGTAAATATACTTTATAAAGGGTCAAGCCCAAGCTTATAGAAAAAATTTTCAAATCCAAACAACTCACGTACATAAATTAATAACCCATAAAAACTGAGCTGGCCCAGTTTCAGACTGAGCCGGCTAACCTGTGACTGGTCGACTCAGTCCTAGACTGAGCTACCTAGTTGTGTACCATGCCAATAGTTTAAAAATATTGCTATCTATCTGAATTTTTCTTTAAGACCTAGCCTATCCAGTCCTAGACTGAGTCGGCCCAGTTTCCAACTTAGTCGGCTCAGTCTTAGGATAAGCCGGCCCAGTTTTTGAACTTTACTAGGAGAGTTGATTTCTCTTTCGGCTCACTTTTATTTTTCCATGATCTGTCTTCTCATATTTTCAAGACTTGGGAGTGCCACATCTAAGCTCATAGTTTTTTGGAGAGAGAAATTCTATAAGGGCCATAAGTTTGGGCATGGAAAATCCAAGGAGAGAAAGTGTTTCTTTCTTGCGTTAAACTAGTCTCTCACATCTTCCATTTTTATTTGCCTTTTGGATGCCCACTTCAAATATGATCTAAGTGGGGTTTCTATAGATTAGAAAGTCCTCTATCTATGAAAAATTGTTTCATGAGAAAATTCGAAAGGGAGTGGGCGTAAGAGAGTTTTCGAACATCAGGGTTTTTGGTGAGTGAAAAACCCTAGAGTTGGAACTCAGGGTTCGGGTGGAAAGATGGAGTGCTATGAGCATCGGATCACCACCAAACTTAAAACACCACCTCATCATCCTCCAAAAAGCAAGTTCTAATTTTCTAAAGCATCCAAAAAATTGAAAAGAAGATGATCGATTGGATCGATCATGATCAACTATTGAAGGCCCCGACGAGGAGCTAGCACTCCGATGGAGTTGGTCGAGACTAGGAGCTTCGTGTGGATCAACCATAGAGGCCAGATAAGTGTGTGGCTATAACACGACACCATAGATTCTTTTAATGAATTCAAATCATGAAGATCAGCTATCGGCACACAGGTATCGAGTTCTAAATAAAAATTGATCAACAAATTTGAATTGTTGATCGATCGCATTTGAATTTCAAATCACATATTAGTATGTCTAGATCCTAAGTTGGATAATTGATATGATCAATGCATGTTGTAGAATTAATATTTGATTAATTTTAGCTTTCACTGCTATATTTTTTTGAAAAAGTTTCGAATTGCATGCTATAAACCCTACTTGATTTCCTTCAAGCTTCTCCTAGCAAGTCATAGACCTACTCAGCCCATGTTATGCCTGTCAATTGAAGCTCTCTAAAAGGATCTCGTCAAATCATTGATTCATGAAAACTACTCTGCAAAGGATGGAGCCCGGTACTTTAGATCCCAATTTAGGAGATATTTACCTACACATAATCTGGGAGACTTTCAAACTTTTTGAAATAGAAAGACATCGCCCCGACCAACCTCGACTAGCAGCAAGTTTGTTGTATACATAGAACTCCTCGACCTACATCAAAACTCTGATAAATGATCTCAAATATCTATAAGTCTTGACAAATGCAACTTAATTCCTATAACAAACTCCATGTGGCCTGAGCAGCCCACTACCAGATGGTTACGACTATCACTATTAATTTGTTACATGCTCTGTCTATAAAAGAGATTCTTTAGATGCATTTTTTCTAAGCTCTCTTCTCCTTCCCGCTATTCTACTTCTCTATTTTTTGAGTATTCTATTTCAGTTGGCTAGAGAATTGACTTAAGTATCGGAGGGTCTTGCTGGAGCCACCCTCCTCTAATTTGGATTTTATTTTGTAGGTCCTGTCGGTGGCTTCACCTTTCCAACTCCAACTACCTCCAGCATCCTTACAGATTTTTGCACCAATAAAAAATAAGCTATTTTAAAAGTTGGATAAAATACAAAGCAAGTATCTTGGAGGTTATGAGTTAATCATGCGCTAAACAAAGTTATATTTCTTTAATGATATTAGATACTTGTAATTAGGTCTTGGACATAGCTTATCTCGCTAAGCACGATTAGTATCCTTAGATCACGTTTTGTTTCTTCGGGCATAAACTATTCTAGGACTTTATCTCACAAGTAAAGAAGAAATAATAGATCAAAGCTAGAAACTATCCATCTTTCCACGGCATGCCCTATATCCGTATATCATGGTACATCTCCAAAAAGAACAAGATATGCAACTCTTATTTCCTCGGCACATCTCCTATCCATAGATCACAACGTGTCTTCAAAAAGTAAGGGTTGTCAAAGGCATAATCTTCATTGCTACATATCATAAAAGAAATACAAAACAAATTTAGAACATTAGAACCCGCTCTACTTCATTACAAGATTTCCTCTCCCCTCTTGAGATTGATGGATTAGTCACTTCCTTCCACCATCTTCTTCATCTTCTAGATCTAGCTATCCTCTCTTGGATCTGAGCATTCTTCTTTCGATAAAGAGGAGGAAGAAGGAAGTGAAGATGGATGGAGGGGGATGATCCCCAAAGGGGGACATGTGTGGCCTAGATCCTCCAAGAAGGGGGGTGGCATGGGCTTATATAGAGGAGAGAGAGAGAGGAGGCACCATGAATAAGGATCATTGGTTCTAGAGATTGGTTTCTTAGCCTTTGGATCATATTTCTTATTTACTCCATTGATTTTCTTCCTATTTTGCATCCATGAGTTGGCGCCTTGAATTAATCTCCCTTGGATCTTTATTAGTTGTTTCTCATCCATTAATCTTTAAGTCATGTTCATACTTGGATCCATATGAAAGGTTATTTTCTAATATGAACCCTTAAATCTTGATAACTTGCATCTGATCCCATCATGAGTAAGTCATATTTATACTCAAATTTGATTAGTCCTTGAGCTAGTTGTCTGGTTCACTCAAATCTGAGCCAATTTAAATATAATTTGAGTTGCATGAGTCCAAACTTCTGATTACCTATAAAATAGACTAGAGAGCATCAAATTTTAATAAAATAATTAATATCAATTATTACAATATTTAGTGCCTTTGGTAACTTAATTTAAGTGTTTATCATTTATCGTACGGTTAGGCCTTGGGTTTGACTGGTTGAAGCTAGGATCGTCTACATTCAGACCTTATGATAATAAAAAATTGGGGTGGTTTCTCCATCCTAGGTTATATGTGGATGTATATGAATTATTTATTTATCTTTGGTATGTTGCATTGACTTGTGCAAACTCATTTTCTATTGGATTCATCAGGAGAGGACATTCTTCTAGGACATGGTTTGGTGTACTACATCAGTTGTACATGGGTGCAGACACTTGATTTATATTGGCTGGTCTCTGAAATTTTAAGGCCTCTAACGTTTGTATTAAAGCGGCAATTTTGGCCTTTATAGCTAGGGATTTTGGAACTTGGTATATACCACCTCTTATTAGCATAGGTTCCCTAGTTGCCTCCTATTATGGATTCTTTTCCACTAGATCCTCTAAAAATTGTCAGGCCTCATTAGGCTCCTTGTACACGAATTAGCACCAGCACATTGGCTCAGCATAATTCTAAAACTTGGGTCCAAACCTTCATAAATGTTTGGCACAACCTCCATATTTCTATTCTGTGATGTGGATATTGACTCAAGAGGTTCTTAAATCGGTCCAGACACTTTCTAAAAGGCTTTCTCCCTAACTGATAAAATTGACTAATTTTGTTTCTTAACTTGGCTATTTTATGATATGGAAAGAACTTCCTCAAGAACACTTTTATAAAACCATCTCATATCATGATCGAGTGGTTGGGCATACAATATAGCTACTTTTTAGCATTTTTCTTAAGGGTAAAATTAATCAACCTATGTTTAATAGCATCTTTTAAGAGTTGGTGTATCCTCATGGTATCACATACTTCCTTAAATTTTTCTAATGAAAATATATGCATCCTCAATTCTGATGAATTTGAGGAGCTTGTTGATGATTTGAGGTTTAATCTAAAAAATGGTTGCATTAGTCTAAGGTTGTCGGATAAAAGATGGTTGGGCTGACCCAACTGGGTAGCAAAGGTCTTTCAGGATCTAAGGTTCATAATTGATTTCACTCATGGTATCCTTAGGGTTTACTAGACTTGATGTAGGGTTTGACTCAATTCTAACTAGTCATCCAGATACTCTTTTCTATGAAGAAAGTTGAAAAGTTTTAGTTATTTTTGTTTGTTTGCAAGAGGAAGAGAATAAAAGAAGAAAGAATTCTAAAGATGAGAACCTTTAGAGTCCTAAATCTAAGAAGAATAGATTAGAGGAGTTTTAGTTAGGTCCGATGTTAGTCAGTAATCAAGTTAGGCAATCAATCCTAATTAAAAATTATTCTAGATCTAGACATTTGACGTCCCAGCCCAATCAAGCCTAAAACACTTGATCCAAACCCCCCTAGCATGGATCTCAAAGCAGCAAACTAAAAAGAAAAATCAGAAGACTCTTGTCGGAAGACTTCTTCATCCTCTTGACCGACTCCTAGTCAGAGTCGAAATCCATGCCAGGGAGGAGTGAAACTCCTCCCCTCACTCCTCCCCACCAAATCTATTTAAAGGGAAGAAGTCTTCCCTCTTTTCCCCATCCAAAAATCGAGGCCCAACCAGCAAGGATCGCCAGATTTTCTTCGCGGAAGCCTTCACCATGCTCATCAAAAAGTGGGTTGAAAAGACCATCAGAGACCAAGGTAAGCCCAGCCTTCCCCTCTCCTCTCTTTCCCCTTCCATCCTATTATGTTAAATGCCACCATCGACCATCGGCTACATCGAAGAAATTCTTTTTGAAAATCCCCTACTTCTGCCCCTTGCCCTTCAATTTTTCGACGCCTGCGATCATCACTGACTGCCGATATGGGTGTGCTAGGCTGCGCCATTGCAGCCCCAACTGCCATCGACCATTGGCCGACAGCCATGGCTTTCGATCCAAGAGACAACAAGAGGGTGACCTCACGGTCCCCGTTCCTCCAAAGAAAATCATGGAAGAAGAAGAAGAAAAAAAGAAAAGAAAAAAAAGAAAAGGGAAAAAAAAAAAAGAGAAAAGAAGAAACAAATTTTCTCTCCCTTCCCTCTTTCCCTCCTCTGAGTCTGAATACCATTTTCTCTCTCTTGAAGATTCATTTTCTCCCTATCCCCTCTTTCCAAGTTTCTCTCTCTAATATGATTATTAGATTTTAATAAAAAAGAGAAAGCAAGAAAAGAAAAAAAAAAGAAAGAAAAAGATTTTTCCTCTCCTCTCTCTTTTTCTCTCAACATTCTCTCTCTACTTTCTCTCTCTAAATTTTTTTCTTCTAAAATTCTCACTCTAGACTGCTTGCTTCTTTGTAATTTTTTTCTCCTTGGATTTTCTAGATCATTGAAAAGATTGATGATGAATTTGCATGATCCTAGTGAAAGAATCCTAATTTATGATTGTCGGATAGCATACCGGCACCCACCTTGATTAGATCGAATATCAGTAGATTTTATCATTCATGATTTTATTAAATTATCTATGATAATTTAATCACGATTTGAATTAAATTATCTTAATCTGATCAATCAGATTGTCGAACAATATCACCTAATTAGTTTTGCTTCATCTTCATAGTTTTTCTCTCCTTTGGGCTTCTATCTCCACTTGATTTATGAATATAATGAAAGATTCTAGATCTTACCACTTCGAATTTGATTGGACCCAGATAAATAGACTCTAAACCATCTATCTCCTAGTCTAACTTTGATCGATGAGGTTAGGATGATCAAACCAATCTGGATCGTTGGATATGACTATTGCTAATCTATTTTTTAGATTAATCATATCCTTTCTAATTATTGAAATTGATCATCTATATGAATTGTAGATATTTGATAATGGGATACTACGACATAATCTATGAACATAAAATTTTGGAAAGAACTTATAAGAATGATATGAATTTATTGAAATGCGTATGAGGTAAGTAATGTTTCACTTTTTCTAGATTTATCAATAAATTATAATGTATATACTTGACATGATTTATGAAATAATGCATAAATTTGATGGTGATATTTTATTATTAAAAGTATTTTATTTTTAAAATATTATGATGAATCATGATTAAAAGTATTGATCTTATTATGTATTACACATGATTGATTTTGATACCACATGACTATGTGCATTCTTAATGAACTGAAATAAGAAACATGAATTATGAAAAGAAATATCAATTAAAATGATTTGAACTCTCAGCTTGACTGTATAGAGGATCCCACCAATAGAGGCTAATACGTTGGCAAAAATTTAGTCCTGAGGGTTTATATCACTAATAGACAAGTGACTAATCGCTAGTAGATTAGCAGTTCCAAAGGACTTTGCTGCTAGATGATTCATAGCTCACTGCAAGATGATATATGGTGTTATGATCCTGCCATAGAAATAATATGGTTATAGGTCATGGCTGATGAGAATGATTGCTAAGAAGGATGAGAATGATTGCTAAGAAGGATGAGAATGATAGGAATGATAAGAATAACAAGAATGATAGATAAGAATTTGATAATTTAAAAGAAAACTAAATTTTTGAAATAAACTCAAAAGGATTGAATTTGACATGATAAATATTTTGAAAGTACTGCATAATAGAAATTAATTTTGAACTGATGAACTTTATATGTTTATTCTCTATAAGTGATGACTTATTTTATTTGCCTGATGAAATTTAGTTAAAGTGATCATTGCTTACTGGGTTGTCTAGCTCATTATCCTTATTTTATTATTTTTATAGATCTTGAGAAATAAGATGATATAGGAGTATGTATGAGAGAGTGATTAGAGACAATCAGGATGATTAAAAATAGAACATTGATCATTTTATTTTAGATAAAAATTTTATTTAAGATAATATAAGATCTTTTGAGCATTATTGAACTTTATGTAATATTGAAATTAGATTTTAATTAATTAAATTATAGATTTAATTAATGATAAATTATTTTGCTATTGCTTTATGATAGCATGATGAGATGCCTTGCATGCTTGTAGGAAGAGTTTTCTATGAGTATGCGGTAGTTGCCATGACCCTTGGCTCACGTTCTCGGGTCAGGGGCATGATAATTAAAGTGGTATTAGAGCATAAGTGGATAAAACATAAGTCATAGAATTAGACATTGACAAGTGTAGGTAGCTAGACATTAGGGAGATTAAGATATAGATCTATAATGACAATTATAGTATAAGTTGTCTTCATAATTTGTGACTAAGCCTTGCAATTAAGAATGAAAAGAACACTTACGAATAATTGTTCGGAGGATTTGATATGTTATTGATAATCTATCAATCATGTTATGATTATTTGGATTTTGATATAAAAAAGTCGCATGAGGATTGATTATAAAATTTTTATTATGTAGTATAATTATTAATTTGATTTTTAGTTGTTTAAGTGAATTGTAAGCACAAATTCAATATGGGAGTAATACTATGATATCGCTTCTAGTTGTGAAGATGACTATTAGTGGCAAGGTAAAGATTCAATCATAAATTGTTGCTTCATATTGGACTAAGAAGGATGTTTATGACATCTGATTGGAATACTCTTTGAAATTGAACTTTATATATAAGGAAATCATATTTGGAATTATTATAAATTTAAGTCTTACCTGGGAGGAGCATCAGAATATTTTCTTATTGATTTTACTTACCGGATTTTGATTGTCTAAACAAATTGAAGTGAGCATTAAGATTTGATTCATAGAGTATTAGCAAACCTATGTGATAGTTTAAAAGTGATATTGGACTCAATGATTATTTAAAATGGTTGTACACCAAGCAAAAGTAGAAATGAGAATTAGTAGTTGACCTTTGGCTTCAATTGAAATTCAAAATTTTAAATCTTTTCCATTTATAGGATAGAAAAATAATTTAATCAAAATTATTTTGTGAACCTAAGAAATTTTGATTGTTATATCAGAGTGCGCAGCGAAAGGATGGTGATCTTGATTATTTTGAACAAATCAAGAATATTAATTTTTTGAGTTAAAGAATTATGATATATGACAGAATTAGATATTCCTTGTACAAGAAATTCATTAATAATGAAAAAGTAATATTTTGAAATTATTTTAAATGTCATTATGTGATTTTAAAAAGAAGAGCTCCTAGTTACTATGTTAAGAAAATTTTTATCATCTTGATGAGTGGACTCTTGATTCTTGATTTTGAATTTAGAATAATTAGAGATAGATTTTCTTTATCTTAGAATTGAATCTTATGCTCCCCCATTCATTAGAAAGAACTTAAGTTTATTTATCGATTCTTGATTTTGATCTTAGATTTTCTTATCCTCGAGGATCCATATATTGAGAGTACAATAAGATTTGTTCATGATCTTGTGGTATATTGATTAAATCATGAGCAACTAATATTTTTTGGCAAGAAACTTAATATTCTTATTGAAAATAAGATATCAATTTTGATTTCAAGAAATGAATGGTTCAGAGTAGGATTTACTTTTCAGGTATTGAACCTTATTCTTATAAGAAATGAAATTATGATTACGAAACTTTAAAGTTCAAAAAAAAAATCTTTGATAGAAAATTTTAGGACAAAATTTTTTTTAGGGAGGAAGAATGTGATGCCCGAACCCAATCAGACCTAAACCACTTGATACAAGCCCCCCTAGCATGGATCTCAAAGCAGCAAACTAAAAAAAAAAATAGAAGACTTTCACATGGAGTCTTCTTCATTCTCCCCAACCGACTCCTAGTCGAAGTCGAAATCCATGTCGAGGAAGAGTGAAACTCCTCCCCACCGAATCTATTTAAAGGGAAGAAGTCTTCCCTCTTTTTTTCATCCAAAAATTGAGGCCCAATCGACGGGGATCGCCAGATTTTCTTCGCAGAAGCCTTCACCATGCTCATCAAAAAGTGGGTTGAAAAGGCTACTGGAGACCAAGGTAAGCCTGGCCTTTTCCTCTCCTCTCTTTTTCCTTCCTATTGTCTTAGGAGACCACTGGCCGCTGGCTGTGCTAGAGAAAATTTTTTTGAAAATCCCCTGCTTCCGCCCCTTGCCCTTCGATTTTTCAATGTCGGTGGTCATAACTGACTGTCAGTATGGGTGTGCCGGGCCACATCGTTGTAGCCTCGACTGTCGCTGGCTATTGGCCGACAGCTATGACCTCTAGTCTAAGGGACAAGAAGGGGGGACCTCAGGATCCCTTGTTCCTCCAAAAAAAGTCATGGAAGAAGAAAAAAAGAAAAGAAAAAAAGAGAGAGAGATTTTCTCTCTTTTCTCTCTTCCTTCTCTGAGTTTGAATCCCACTTTCTCTCTCTAGAAGATTCATTTTCTCTCTTTATCTCCTCTCTCCAATTTTCTCTCTCTAATATGATTATTGGATTTTAATAAAAAAAGAAAAAGCAAGAAAATAAAGAAAAAAATTTTCCTCTCCTCTCCCTTTCCCTCTCAACTTTCTCTCTCTATAACTTTCTCTCTCTAGAATTTTTTTCTCTAAAATTCTCTCTCTAGACTACTTGTTTTTTTATAATTTCTCTCTTCTAAGGTTTTTTAGATCTTTAAAAAGATTGATGATGAATTTGAATGACTCTAGTGAAAGGATCCTGATTTATGATCGTCGGATGGCATACCGACACCCATCTTGACTAGATCGGACAATAGTACATTTATCTTTCATAATTTTATTAAATTATATATGATAATTTTATCATGATTTGAATTAAATTATCTTGATTTGATCAATCAAATTATCGAATAATATCACCTGATTAGTTTTGCTTCATCTTTATAGTTTCTCTCTCCTTTGGGCTTCTATCTCCACTTGATTTGTGAATATAATGAAAGATTCTTGATCTTACCATTTTGAATCTGATTGGACCTAAATAAATAGACTCTAAACCATCTATCTTCTAGTCTAACTTTGATCGATGAGGTTAGGATGATCGGACCAATTTGGACCATTAGATATGACTACTGTTAGTCTATTTTTTAGATTAATTATATCCTTTCTAATTATTGAAATTGATCATCTATAGGAATTATGGATGTCTAATAATAAGATACTATGACATGATCTATGAACAAAAAAATTTAAAAAGAAATTACAAGAATGATATGGATTTATTAGAATGCATATGAGATAAATAATGTTTCATTTTTTCTAGATTTATCATAAATTTTATTATATTTACTTGACATGATTTATGAAATGATGTATGAATTTGATGATGATATTTTATTATTGAAAGTATTTTATTTTTAAAATATTATAATGAATCATGATTAAAAATATTGATCTTATTATGTATTATACTTGATTGATTTCGATACTACATAATTATGTGCATTCTTAACGAACTGAAATAAGAAAAATAAATTATAAAAAAATATGAATTAAAATGATTTAAACTCTCAGCTTGACTATATGGAAGACCATGCCAATGGGTCTAATATGTTGGCAAAAACATAGTCCTGAGGATTTATGTCGCTAGCAGACTAACGACTAACGGCCAGTAGACCAGCATTTCGAAAGACTTTGCTGCTAGATGATTTGCAGCTCACCATAAGATGATACATGGTATTATGATCCTACTGTAGGGATAATATAGTCATAGCTCATGGTTGATAAGAATGATTGATAAGAAAGATAAGAACAATAGGAATGATAAGAATGATAAGAATGACTGATAAGAATTTGATAATTTAAAAAAAACTAAATTTTTGAAAAAACTCAAAAGATTGAATTTGGCATGATAAATATTTTGAAAGTACTACACAATAAAAATTGATTTTGAACTAATAGATTTTATATACTTATTTTTTATAAATGATGACTTATTTTATTTACCTTAAGAAATTTAGTTAAAGTAATCATTGCTTATTGGGCTGTCTAGCTCATTATCTTTATTTTATTATTTTTATAGATCTTGAGAAATTAGATAATACAGGAGTATGTATGGGAGAGTGATTAGAGATAGACAGGATGATTAGAAGCAGAACATCGATAATTTTATTTTTATTATAAATTTTATTAAAGCTGATGTAAGATCTTTTAAGCATTATTGAAGTTTATGTAACATTAAAATTAGATTTTAATTAATTAAATTTTAGATTTAATTAATGATAAATTATTCTACTATTGCTTTATGATAGCATGATGAGATGCCTTGCATGCTTGTACGAAGAATTTTCTATGAGTATGCGATAGTTGCCATGACCCTCAGCTCGTGATCTTGGGTCGGGGGCGTGATAAGATAGCTTTTAACTACCAAGGTAATCTTTAATTCCTCTAAATATATGATCAACCACTCAACTAGCCAGGAAAGCATAAGGTTGGTTGGATCCTCCTGTTGCTTTCCTTAGATATTGATTAAATTGGCTAGATAAGCTAACAAAACTAATTAAGTAACCATCTTCCTTCGGGATGTGATCCCTGAGCTACTTACCTTAGACATCAATCATACTGACTAACCTTAACCTAGTCCAACTCATAGGATTTCTTATCCTAGTGAACTCAAGTTTCTAGGATTGATGTCTAATTAATTTTAAGAATTAGGATTAGATTATGTAGATGCAAGTAAGTGATTTGTAGGCTAAGAAAGGATGGTCAAATTCCTATCTCATCTTAGTTAATGTATTGTACCCTTAAAGTATTTTATGAGTAGACAATGCAAACAAAGCAAGATGTCCAATCACAAGTGAAAAGATTTTAAATTTTAATTTATTACTCTATATTAGTTAAGTATTATGATGTGTCGGTGTTCTTTCTTTCTTTCTTTTTTGATAATTGAAGCAACCATACTATAATCCCTAGCAACAATGCCAAAAATTTAATGTTCGTTGTTACAGCACTAAAGATAAAATTAAACCAATCCTACTATTATTCAGAACAGTAATGAGTTGGGTGTCAATTTTCTTGGATATTGTAGACTAAGTTACTCCAATTTTAATTAAAAATAAAATTTTTGATTAAACATTAAGATAGAAATTTTATCAAGTAGATTAAAGAAAATTAATTCAGATCTAGTAAATTAAAATAAGAGAAAGCAAGTACTAATTAACTGGGGATTTAAGAATCAATTAAAGACATTCTAAATTTTCAAATCCATCTTTAGCATGGTTGTGGTAATTCTTTTTAATGAAAGAATCTAAATTTTTAAGAACTTAGTTATGACTATAACTTATTTTTTTAAAGCATGAATCATATCTCTCGATCATGATCCTTCCTTATAGAATCACAAGTTATTCAATGCTTGATTTTTAAAAATTTAGAATATGACTTTTAATGGTTTCTCTCTAATACAAACTATTAACTTGAGTATGAATCGTATCTTTCGTTTACAATCTATCCCAATAAATATAGTCTATTTAGATCTTAATCAATAATAAGCATGTTAACACAAAGATGAGATCTTATGCATAAAAAATAAAATTTCATTTAAAACTGAGTAAGAAAATATGTTATTTATTATATAAAATAAATTATAGAAGATGAAGAAAAGAAAATTACAACCCATGCTAGAAGACTTCTTCTACTTCATTACAGAAAAAGAAGAAAAGAAAATTACAATCCATGCTAGAAGACTTCTTCTACTTCCCCATAACTCAGTCCTTTAGCCATGCATGCATGAGGATGGCTTCAACTTGAATCTTGGCATGGAGGTTTGTGAAGGAAGGTAGGATGGAAGGAGAAGGGAATGGCTTGATGATGGAGGAGAGGAGGAGAGAAGGGAGGTTGTGGCTTGGGAGAGGCTAATGAAAGAAGGGAATCTGAGAGAGGGAGAGAATACATGAGGCCATACTTTGGTTGATCAAGAAGAAGGCTTATTTATAAATGGAGGGGGCATGAAGATATTAGCGTTTCTTCCCAACTCCAATTTTCTTCTTTGGTTTTAGCTTGGATTCCTCATGCTTGGTTGCATCCTAGCCTCTAGATCACCATCAAATGCCCCAAATTCACCAAAAACCTACTGCCCAGCACCTAATCAATGCCCCAATCTATTCTAGCCATCAAATCACACTAAATCTTTGCTCTGAGCTACTGGATTGCCTCATCAGGAGTTTTGGGTCATTGGATCGCATCAAAAAAATCCTAGAGAAGTTTTGAATCAGGTCGGCATCTTTTTCCAATAGCTGGATCATGCAAGGGAGTGATTCTAGCCACTTGATCATGCTAAAAGAGTGGGCCACCATAGCTTGATATGGGATGGACCTTTCCTGGCCATCCGATCCCATATGAAAAGCTTTCTCAGTGATTGGATGGTACAAAAGTGCCCCGCTCACTCGCTTAAAACCATGCGCTATGTGTGAACTAGAGGCTACTATTCCCGTGGACTGTGCCTCAGCTCCATGGACCAATCGGCTGGTCCACCATGAACCGAACGATTTTTGGGCCAGTTTGAGTTGGGTTTTGGTCTCCATTTTGAGTCTAATTAGATACCTTTTAACCTATGAATCCAGGTCTTTATGTTAGTGTCTTTCTAGCAATACACAAGAAAGCATTAATTCTTAAAGAATAAAGATTAATTAATATATATTTTGATGCTTCTTATTAATATATTTATAGTACTTATCAAGAATCATAGGCATTGGTAAAATAAAAATTACCCCTTCTATATTTATTGAAAATATTCTATTAGTTGATAGCTTAAAACATATTTTATTTAGCATTAGTCAGCTTTATGACAAAGGATTTAAGGTTATCTTTGAATCATTCAAATGCATTGTCTCTAGTCCCTTTGATGAAAGCATAAAATTAATTAGACATAA
The DNA here is from genome assembly GCA_006176705.1 of Cocos nucifera. Lineage (NCBI taxonomy): Eukaryota > Viridiplantae > Streptophyta > Magnoliopsida > Arecales > Arecaceae > Cocos > Cocos nucifera. The sequence goes on along the minus strand of QRFJ01002938.1, from coordinate 49,513 downwards.
GTGTGGCAACGTCTACATGGTTGATATTGATGAGATTGCCATTAAGTAGCATATCTTATCGCAATGGATGCCAAAATCAAGGAGACTAGTTGGTTGTGGCATCATAAACTAGATCATGCTAGTATAAATATAATTTAAAAATTGATTGTAAAAGAGTTAGTTAAAGGTTTGCCAAAAAGAAATTTTGAAAAGGATCAGATTTATGATACATGTCAATATCAAAAACAAACTAGTGGATCTTTCAAACTTAAAAATAATGTTTCAACTTCTAGGCACTTAGAATTGCTTCACATGGACTTATTTGGATCCACTAAGACCATAAGCATAAAAGAAAAAAAGTATGGACTTGTGATCATAGATGACTTTTCATGTTTTACATGAATTTTATTTTCGACATATAAAAATGAAGCCTTCATTGGTTTTTTAAAATTGAATAAAAAAGTTTTAAATGAAAAGAATTCAATCATAGTTTTTATTCAAAGTGATCAAGGCACTAAATTTGAAAATTAAAATTTTGAAAATTTTCTATAGTGAATATGGCATTAAACACAACTTTTTATACCTAGAACATCCCAACAAATTAAAGTAATTAAAAAAAAAATCAAACCTTAGAAGAAATGGCCCGTACCATGCTATGTGAAGAGCAATTATATTTTAAAGAAATGGCCCATACCATATGGAGGAAACAGCTAGTATTTCCCACCACAAGATCGATCTAATCAAATCAGATTTGCAGCAGAATATTTTAAAATTTTTTCTATGATCTAATTAGATTTGAGAGTTCTCAGATCTGATTAGATTGATCTAAAAATAGAAGCAAAAATAAAAATAGAAATAGTGATAATAATTATCACCGATCGGGTAAATCATTTACTTGTTGTGATGATCTGACGACTAATCTGAGGTTCTGAGTGAGCCATGCACACGTTCGACCTGTACCAGTATCTACTTAGGTCAAATCTATAAGTTTCCTTCTTTTTGATTTAATCTCCAAAGATTAGATCTGATATCTTTCTGGTGTGCCTTCGATCTGATCTTCGGTAGCAACATGTTTGTCTCACGAACAGGATCTCTTTGATGTAGTCTTTGCAGCAGCACTCCACCAACTCTTGATGGCTATTACGCCCAACTCCTTGAGCATGGAGAAGAGGGAGAGGAGGAAGATAGATGGTGTGGAGATGGAGAAAGTAGCAAGGCTTCACTATGGAATCAAAAGTAATGCCAAACACCTTTGGCAAGAGATCTATTTATAGACCAAACCCTAGTGTCCCTTTGCATATAACTTTGAACGGGTCAAAGCCAACATGCAAAAGGACTCTCCCATGAAGTCCACACCATCTACACATTTTTTCCTAAATTTTTTCATACAAAATACATAGAAATGTGTGCCATCTCATTTGGATAAAAGGCTAGGTGTAGAGATAAAATTATCTCTAGGAGTTTGAACAATTCAAACGCCTTGACCCATTCAAACACTTTGAATGGATAAAACCCAACTCCATCCATCTTTATCCACTAGGGGGGCATGCCACAAGGGGATGTGTGCCCTATCTTCCTCACATACTCATCTAGGGGTGCGCATCCCTAGAAAATCTCCAGGGGTTGCATACCTTATCCTTCAATTCCTGCAAGATCAAGTCAATGTTGGCCCTTGCACTGATGCCCATTGTATGGATTTAAGGCAAGTCCTTTTTAAGTCTCATCTAATGGAATTAGGATAAATTCTAATCAAGTTAGGACAAGCCTTGATCAGGCTAGAATTAGGTCTAGTCAGATCAAGACAAATCCATATAGGGTATCCGGGAGAGCCTTATCCAAATTTCATCTGATGATTTTAGGACAAGTCCTGATTTGGTTAAGACAACCCTTATCCTATTTCTATCTTATGAAATTTAGGACAAGCCTTGATCAGGCTAGGATAAGGTTCAGTCAGATCAAGACAAATCTATACAGGCTATCCGGGAGAGCCTTGTCCAAATTTCATCTCATGATTTTAGGATAAGCTCTTGTCTCATCAGGATAAGCTTTGTTTTGACCAAGATAAGCCTATTCTGACTAGGACAATCTCCAGTCAAACTAGGACAAACCTATATAAGGCTCTCGGATGAGCCAAATCTAATTTGGCTCAGTCGAGATAAACCAAAAGGATGACAAAAAGGAGAATGTTAGGCTCAATCATGTGCTAGCATGATTTTCTTAAACCAAATTAGATCTAATCCAAATCAATTAAACTAGGTTAATCCAATTGATAAAATCTAGATCCAAATCCTTTTTTGTGTGATCTAGTTAGGTTCAGTTCTATATGGTAATGGGACATGTCCTGATCTCCATCATTGATATCATCGAAATATCTTTCAATGGATCAGAATTCTTTTGATTCACCCTATTAGAATGGGCGATCATCAAGACCATTCTAATTGGTTCCAAAATCTACTAATAATATCTAATAGTATATAGTGGCAACCCATCAAACCAAATAGCAATCCTCTTAGTGTAGCTACCTGTATGATTGGGTTCTTCTATCATGAGCACTGATAGGATTAGGATTAAGATGAACTCGTCAAATCCAACACCCATCATATGAATGAATCATTCGATTCGAGTTCAATGTGAAACCCTAATAGAAACTTCTTTCTATTATTTCATACTACCATGGCCATGAATTTTAGGACTCAATCTCATGATTATCATAGGACCACTCCTCTACTGAGATTAATAGATCCTATCTTGATGCGATCCAGTTCCTACAATGAATAAGCTATAGCCAACATACACCTCAAGATTCTGAATGACTAGGAGATCGAGTTATGGTGTAGTCAAACTATAGCACCCTCAAGATAAACTATCGATGCACCTCAGATCAAAGAACCAGACACATGCTGTAGCATTGAGCTAGTCATCAACGAGAAGATAGATTTTCTTATGACTGCTCGAGATGGTCACGCTCCATGTCCTCATTCTCAACAAGTACTTATACTCTCGCTCCGATGTTTCCACATCATAGACTCAAGACTCATCCACCCTAGAAAGTGATTGTATATCGATTTTTTAAATTGATCATCATCCTCATGATGATCCTATGATCTGAAGTAATTTTTGAGTTAATTATGATAACATATGCCTTAAATTCTTAATTCCTGAAAATATGTGTTATCATGTCCATTAACTCAATGAATGTATCACCGATACTTTAATACATAATGTAATAGAATAATTAATCTATTTATTAATTTTAAATCAAAATTATGAGAATGCTCCTAGAAAGTATTTAATAAGTGTCAGTCAGTCTAACTTCTAGGGCACACATCTAACAAACTCCCACTTGATCTAAAATCAATTGACTATAAATCTAAGTCCCATCTTCTCAAGGTGGGCTTTGATCTTTTACTAGCTTAAAGACTTTATTAGTGGGTCAATCATTTTGTCTGCGGTGTTGACTCTCTTAACCTTGATGTATTCCTTTTTGAGGTAATCATGGATATAGTGAAAACTGCTATCACTGTCTGCTGGAAACTCTTTCAGCTTATAGCACCATAATTGCACATAAACAGACTCCTAGATATTGACTTTCGATATCTATGTCAAATATAAAATTTGAGTCTGTAAACCCTCGGACCTGGAGTTCTCCATGTTGAACCTCTTCAGTACCTCCTCTATGTCTATATTCTATGAGAGATCTAGCATCCTCATCGGTCTATCCCTGTAGACCTTAATTCCAAAAAGGATGCCTATCCTAGGTCTTTCAAAGAAAACTCCTTAGATAACCATATCTTGACCAAGGTCAACATGAGAATATCATTTCTAATCAGGAGGATGTCATCCACATACAGTGTGAGAAAGACAACAGCGCTCGCACTAATCAATTTGAACACACAGGGCTCCTCCTCATTATCAATGAAATCAAATAATTTGATTACATTATTGAAACAAGCATTCCAACTATGAGATATCTACTTTAGTCCATAAATGAATCTTTACGGCTTGCAGACCTTGTGATCACCATCATTGGATGTGAAATCAAATGGCTATTCCATATAGATATCTTCCTCAAGATATCCATTTAAGAATATCGTTTTCATATCCATTTGCTAAATTTCGTAATCGAAATAGGCTGCAACAGCAAGCAATTATGCAGATGGATTTTAGTATGGCTACTAGCGAGAAGGTATCCTGATAGTCAATGCTTTTATACTAACTATACTCTTTTGCTACTAGTCTAGCTTTGAATGTCTCCACATTCTCATCTGCACTTATTTTCTCTTGAAGATCTATTTACATCCAATAGGTACAATACCTTCAGGTGGATCTACCAAGGTTCAGACTTGGTTTGAGCGTATTGAATCAATTTTTGACTTTATTATCTCTAACCAATTCTCGAAGTCGATATCTAATATCATCTCATCATAGGTTTTGAGATCATCACCATGAACCCCATTTTTCATAAGGAACATTTTCTCTACATCCTCTGAAATAGTAAGTACCTCTCAAAAGGATGAGAAACCCTATTTAACCTACAAGGTGGAGGAGGTAGTGTTAGAGTTGGCTTAGACTGATTGGTTCCTAAGGTTCATTGGCTTATTGCTCTTCGAAGACTTTCTCCTCAAGCCTAATCTATCTTACGATGCCACCATCTTGAACAAACTAATTTTTAATAAAAATGGCATGTCGACTCACAATTATATTATGATCTTCTGAAAGATAGAAATAATATCCTAACAACTCTTTAGGATATCAAATAAAATGAGCTCTAAAGAAACTAGACTCTAATTTGTTCGCCTGCCATCGCATGACATGAGCAGGACAATCCCAAATTCTAAGATGTCTTAGACTTGGCTTCTTACTATGCTATATCTCATATGGTGTGGTAGGAATGATTTTAGAGAAAATTCTATTCTAAGTAAATTACCATCATTAAGCTAGGTCTCTAAAAAATTTCAAAAAGATCCGTGACGCTCATCATGGATCGAACCATTTCATTCTAAAATCCTGTTGAGTTAAGATGTTCCAGGTGGAGTCCATTATAAGACTATGCCATTATCTTTGAGATAGTCCAAAAATTTTTGACTAAGATATTCACCTCCTCGATCTAATCGAAGAACCTTAATAAACTTTTTGATTTGCTTTTTCACTTCATATCTGAATTTTTTGAACTTTTCAAAGGCTTTAAACTAGTGTCGCATCATGTACACATACCCATATCAAGATAGATCATCGGTAAAGCTAATGAAATAGACATAATTATCTCTAGCCAGCACATCGAATAGGCCGCACACATCTATATGTACTAGGACAAGTAGGTCTGTGGTCCTTTCCCTATGTCCTATAAAAGAGAGCATGGTCATTTTGCCTTGAAGGCATGATTCACAAATTGGATATGACTCGAAAGCCAATGAACCCATTAGTCCGGATTTCTCTAATTTGTTAATCCTGACTTGAGCTATATGACCTAGCCTAAAGTGCCATAGATACCTTTCATTGATACTATCTCTTGATTGTTTTGATCCTTCTTCCTTCTTGTTCTTTAAGCTAGCCAGGTATGCAGGGCAATTCCACTTCCAATGACCATCAAAATTGCACTGGAAACACTTTTTTTTCTCCACAGCCTTCTTCTTTGGCTCACCTTTTTTTTCCCTTCTATTTTCTGCTTCTTTGAAGACTTCTTTTTCTTCTTTCCAAAAGATCTTCTCTCGAAAGAAGTCCGCTCCATAACAAGAATGAGCCCTTTGAACTCTTCAAAGTCTGCTAGCAGTAACCAACTTGTTGGGGATAAATCCTGCTCTCATTGAAGTTCAGTCTGATGCTTAGCCTAATGCAATCGATAATCATGGAAGAGCTTCAATCAAGAATTCTCCCTCCGATGGCCAAACCTTATCAAACTCCTTTAACGGCCAAACCCTAGCCGAACTTCTTTCAAACTTCAGTCGAACTTCTCTCAAATTTCTTCATTAGTCGGGCCCCTCCAGCGGTCGAACTTCTTCCAAATTTCTTTTTCAGTCAGATTTCTATAGAAGTCAAACTTCTTTCGGACCTCTCCTTCAGTCGGATTCCTACAGGAGTCGAACTTCTTTTAGATTTCTCCTTCAGTCGGATTTTTCTAGGAGCCAAACTCCTTACGAATTTCTCCTTTAGTCGGATTTCTGTAGAAGCCAAACTCCTTCTGGACTTCTCCTTCAGTCGGATTTCTCCAAAAGCTGAACTTCTTCCAGACTTTTTCTTCAGTCGAATTTCTACAGGAGCCAAACTCCTTCCGAACCTCTTCTCCAGTCGGATTCCTACAGAAGCCAAACTCCTTCTAGACTTCTCCTTTACTCTGATTCCTCTAGCAGCCGAACTTCTTTTGAATTTTTTCTTCAGTCAAGTTCTCTTTAGAAGTCCAAACTCCTCTAAAATTGATGTATGTCAAAGCTCTTCACCAACCAATGCCTGCTTCCTTTAAACTTCAACTATTAAATCTAAAGGAATGGCTACATCATGGCAACGGACACCTCTCTCTATAACAAATTTCACATGGCCCCAAGCAGCCCACTATTGGACGGTTACGGTCATCACTATCCATCTGCTATAGGCTCCATCTATAAAAGAGACCCTTTAGATACGTTTTCTCTAAGCTCTCTTCTCCTTCCCAAAACTTTTCTGAATTCTTATCTGAGCACTCCATTTCTATTGGTCAGAAGAGCTGACTTGATTGTTAGAGGATCTTGCCGGAGCCACCACCACCGACTTCAGGCGGGACTTTATTTTGCAGGTCTCTTGGTGGCGACCTTTTCTTCCTGAACTTTAGCTCAATCCGGCATCGATCAGATTCTGCACCAAAAGAATTGGTGCTAGAGGAAGGACCCTCAATTCCTGAGGTACCCTTATTCTTAAAGGAGTGCTCAGTTGACCCTTTAGATCTTCTTCTCCAAGGTCCATCTCCATTCTCTCCCTCAATCCCAAGAAATGCCTCCAAAGAAGGTGACTATTCAAAGATCTACCACTTTTGCCGTCAGATCTGGGTCAGATCCATCTATCCCTGCTCCATCATCGATACTTCAACCTTCTCCTCCATCGACGGCCATGATAGATTTGGAGCCATTCAACCTACTGATGTAGTGGGTTCAAGGCCTTACTGAGATGGTGCAAGCCATGCGACAGCCTCCAATGATGATTTTGCCAGGAAATCGACCATTAGAATGTCAGAAATCGGCCCCAAGAAGGAGCACTTGGGCTAGCATACCCATCGCCCTTGGGAAGGAGAAATAGAAAGCAGAGGATTCTTGCTCAGATCATAATTCTTCTTCAGATGGGACCTTCCCCATCCACTATTGAAAGCTTTCCAAGATCTACGATCGAGATGATGTCCTCGATCAAAAATTATGGAAGATGGACCGATGGATTGAAGAACTCCACCACATCACTCTAGCTCCCCATGATGACGTCTGCACCAATCCTCCTTTCTTCCTCCAAATTATGCAAGAATCCATTCCACTGAACTTTAAGCTTCTCCAATTTGAAAGCTATGATGGAACCTTTGATCCAATTGATCACCTCAAAGCCTTCCAGATCATGATACTACTCCATGGCGCATCAAACGTCATATTATGTCGAGCTTTCTCATCTACCTTAAAGAGAGCAGTAAGAAACTGGTACTCGATGTTGAAACTAGGTACAATCTTCTTCTTTGATCAGATGAGCCATCAGTTTGTGGCTCACTTCATCAGCAGCTGACGTTCACACCGAGGTTTGAATTTTTTGATGAATGTCAAGTAGAAGGAGAGAAATCCATTCGAGCTTATGTCACCTGGTTTAATGCTACTGCATTAGAGGCCCAAAATCTGGACTAGTCTGTTGCAATGGCCACACTCAAGGGCATCCTTTAGAAGAATGATTTGCTGTTCTCTCTGGAGAAGAAGTACCCTAGAAACTTTGTCGATCTACTAGCCCAGGCCGAGGGATATGCCCATGCGAAAGAAGTCTTCAAGTTGAAGGATGAGAAAGCCGTAGGAGAGTGGCATAGATCCACCACTGATGGAGGGCCGATGAAGTTCGGCCATGCTCACGGACCCCCCCCCCCCCCCGAGCGCAAGCGAGTCCGAATTCTCCCTCAAGCTTGTCATTAAAGAAGCTCCGACAGAAAGGTGCGAAGAAGTTCTCCCCCAGGAAGGTTCCATAACTACGCCCCCCTTAATGCTCCTAAAGCTTAAATTCTGATGAAAATCAAGAATCAACTACCGAGATCAAAAGAATTATGATCTTTTCCAAACAAGCGCAATCAAAGTAAGTACTGCCTCTACCATCATGACCACAACCACAATACTGAAGAATGCATTCAGCTCCAAGACGAAATCAAGGAGCTCATCAGAAGAGGCCGGCTAGGTCGATTCCTCAGATGTCGGTCTGAAGCAAGAGTAGATCAACCAAGGGTGCTGCCATAGCCAGAATCACCAATGAGGAAGGAACAACAAGGAGATTGGCTACCTCTCAGCATCATCAATACTATCTCTAGGGGACTTAGTACTTTGACCAGCCACCATCTCTCATGCTCAGAGCCAGGAAAAGCCTGCCCTAAATTGGGAAGGCCCATATGAAATAGAGGAGGTTGCCCAGTCCGAAACTTATCGCCTAAAGGAGCTCGGAGGAAGAATGCTCCCACAATCTTAGAATTCAAAAAATCTGAGGATGTACTACCTATAACTTTCTTTCAATAAAACTCCTCTATTTCAATATTATTGTTTCTTGATGCAAAAACTATGTGATGATAGAGAAGAAGGAATCAATAGTGGTCATGTTAGGAATAGAAGGAGAATCTTGTCCTAACATGAGCAAGTCGAAGTCCTTCAACCTCGACTGGAGATAAGATCTCTCCCGAGCTTCAACGTCTACATCAATAGGAGATAAGATCTTCTTCAACCTCGACTGGAGATAAGATCTCTTTCGAGCTTCTATGCCAATAGGAGATAAGATCTCCTTCAACCTCGACTGGAGATAAGATCTCCTTCGAGCTTCAACATCTATATCAATAAAAAGATAAGATCTCCTTCAACCTCGGCTGGAGATAAGATCTATCCCGAGCTTTTACGCTAATAGGAGATAAGATCTTCTTCAACCTCGGCTAGAGATAAGATCTCCCCCAAGCTTCTACGTCAATAGAAGATAAGATCTTCTTCAACCTCGACTGGAGATAAGATCTCCCTCGAGCTTCTACATCTATGTCAACAAGAGATAAGATCTCCTTCAACCTCGGTTGGAGATAAGATCTCCCTCGAGCTTCTATGTTCTTCTTCAACCTCGGTTGGAGATAAGATCTCACCCAAGCTTCAACATCTACGTCAATAGGAGATAAGATCTCTTTCAACCTTGGCTGGAGATAAGATCTCCTTCCGAGCTTCTACGTCAACAGAAGATAAGATCTCCTTCAACATCGGTTGGAGATAAGATCTCTCCCAAGCTTCTACGTCTACGTCAATAGAAGATAAGATCTTCTTCAATCTCGGTTGGAGATAAGATCTCCCCGAGCTTCTACGTCAACAGAAGATAAGATCTTCTTCAACCTCGACTGGAGATAAGATCTCCTCTGAGCTTCTACATCAATAGAAGATAAGATCTCCTTCAATCTCGACTGGAGATAGGATCTCTCCTGAGCTTCTATGTCAATAGGAGATAAGATCTCCTTCAAGCTCGATCGGAGATAAGATCTCCCCTGAGCTTCTACGTTAATAGGAGATAAGATCTCCTTCAACCTTGATCGGAGATAAGATCTCCCCCGAGCTTCTACATCAATAGGAGATAAGATCTCCTTCAACCTCGATTGGAGATAAGATCTCCCCTGAGCTTCTACATCTACATCAACAAGAGATAAGAACTCCTTCAACCTCGGCTGGAGATAAGATCTCCCCCGAGCTTCTACATCAACAGGAAATAAGATCTCCTTCAACCTCGATTGGAGATAAGATCTCTCCCGAGCTTCAACATCTACGTCAATAGAAGATAAGATCTCCTTCAACCTCATCTAGAGATAAGATCTTTTCTGAGCTTCTATGTCAATAGGAAGATCTTCTTTAACCTCGACTGGAGATAAGATCCCCCTCGAGCTTCTATGTCAACTTCAACCTCGACTGGAGATAAGATCTCTCCCGAGCTTCTACGTCAATAGGAGATAAGATCTCCTTCAACTTTGGCTGGAGATAAAATCTCTCCGAACTTCTACGTCAACAAAAGATAAGATCTCCTTCAACCTCAGTAGGAGATAAGATCTCCCCCGAGCTTCTACATCAATAGGGGATAAGATTTCCTTCAACCTCGACTAGAGATAAGATCTCATCCGAGCTTCAACATCAACTTCAACTTCAACTTCAACCTCGGCTGGAGATAAGTTCTCTTCCGAGCTTCAACTTCAATGTCAACCTCGGTTGGAGATAAGATCTCCCCCCGAGCTTCAACCTCAATGATGTAGAGCTTGGAAAAGGACTTCGACAATCGCCTTTTTTATACTCCCTTCCTTCGAATTTCGAACTCGGGAGTGGGGGAACAATTATTGGGGATAAATTCTGCTCCTATCGAAGTTCAGTCTGATGCTTAACCTAATGTAACTAGTAATCACAAAAGAGCTTCAATCAAGAATTCTTCCTCCGATGGCTGAACCCCAATCGAACTTCTTTCGAACTTTAGCCAAACTCCTCCCAGACTTCTTCATCAGTTGAGCCCCTCCAGCGACCAAACTCCTTCCAAATTTTTTCTTCAGTTGGATTCCTCCAGGAATCGAACTCCTTATAGACTTCTCCTTCAATTAGATTCCTATAGGAGCCAAACTACTTTCGAACTTCTCCTTCAGTCAGATTTCTCCCGGAGCCAAACTCCTTTTGGACCTCTCCTCTAGTCGGATTCCTACAAAAGCCGAACTTCTTCTGGACTTCTCTTTCAGTCTGATTCCTCCAAGAGCTGAACTTCTTCAAAATTTCTCCTTCAATCAAGTTTCCTTCATGAGTTCGAACTCCTCTAAAATTGATGTATTTCAAAGCTCTTCACCAACCAACACCTCCTTCCTCCAAACTTCAACTATTAAATCTCAACGAATGGCCACATCATGGCAACGGACACCTCTCTCCATAACAAACTCCACGTGATCCCGAGTGACCCACTACTGGATGGTTACGACCATCACTATCAATTTGCTATAGACTCCATCTATAAAAGAGACCCTTCAGATATGTTTTTTCTAAGCTCTCTTCTTCTTTCTGAAACTCGCCTGAATTCTTGCTTGAGCACTCCATTCTTGTTGGCCAGAAGAGCTGACTTGATCATCGAAGGGTCCTATCGGAGCCACCACCATCGACTCCGGGTGGAACTTTATGTTGCAAGTCACCGAGGGCGATCTCTACTTTTTCAACTCTAGCTCGATCCAACATCGACCATATTCTGCACCAACACAACTATTTATTAACTTAGCTAAGGTGCACAAGAGCTTATTCATATGAAAGTTTATGATGAATTGCCCATATGAATCACTCAAGGACTGCAAGATCACATCAATATATAGATCCTTATCCTTCAAGACACCAAGCTTATCAAGCTCTTCTAGATCCTTGATCATCGCCAGGTAATAATCTTTGACCGACTATCCATCACATATCTACATCTTAAAGAGTCTTCTTAGGACTTGATAACATGTTGTGCGACTCTGTTCACCAAACAACTCTTATAAGTGAGCCAATATTTAGCATGCAGTCTTAATGTCTCCATGTTGGTGCTACAACTCATCAGATATTAAGCTTAACATATAGCACCTGACTTTGTTATCATCGTCCGACCACTTTTCATGAGACGCTCTCTGATCCAGAGTTGAACATGCTAGTAAAGTGGGAGGATCCTGGTCCAATACATAGGTCAGCTTTTTTGAACTCAAAATAATTTTGAAGTTTCTTAGCCAATCCTTATAATTTGGTCCGATCAGTCTATGGGTATATAAGATTCGGCCTTGGCGGTTAGATGTAGATATTTTCTTGTAGAGAGTCAAAGTTTCTAGTTAAACTTATAATTTGACTTGATCAATTTGTTTAGAAATTTTATTTTTAAACAAATTAGGCTCTCACTATTATCTCAGATCCCTATACTCCTTGGGCAGAGATGCAAAAATTTTCATAATCATTGATTTCTAATGGATGGTGCAGTCCCACCGATTGGCTTACCACCTCACCTAACAGTTATTGGTGATGGATCAATCGATGAGTGGATAACTCTTGCCAATATTTTTCTAAATATGGTGCATCCAAACTTGATCTCTAATTCATGAAGCTCATCATGCCCAAAATATTGCTCCACTCCTTAGTTAAGTCAGACCCACCATTTTCACGAATTAGATTTCCGATTGGGTCCTTCATCGTATCCAAAATATTGAGCCTAACATATCCTCCAACCCATAGCATTTAATGCATAATAGATATGGTTACATCTTTTTGGTATAACTGAATCACTATAACCAGTCGAGAACAATCAACCAAGGGAAGGGCTTGCACATTTACAATGGTGAAAGATCTATGACTTAATATTTTCTTAAAATGATTTGATTTAGGTCTCTTAGATATGACTTGACATAGTCATAACAATTATGACTAATCTAGCGGCATGGGTTAGCTTGAATCGTAAGCCACCTCAAATCAAAATTGGGTCTACCCAATCGGCTAGGTAAGTGAGATTAGTGGAAGGAATATGCCATTAACTTGTTGTAAATACATTCAGATCGAGTAGCTTTCAATTAAAGACCACTGATCATATCTACCAAATTTATCTTAGACACTAATTCGTCTAAGCAAAATTGATCGTGTTAGCCTACAATCCAGGCTCAAACTATGGAGCCAAATCATGTCTTAACTTAATCGACCACATATGACTATGAGTCGAGCTTGATCCAGACTTAATCCTATTAGGTTGGTCAAATCTAAACACTCTTGATTTCACCTAACTAACTTTTGATTTAGTTTGATCAACCACTAGACATAATTGAGCTACCCATGCTCGAACTGATGTTTTATGAAGGTATCTTAGATCTAAAAATTCATAATTTTTAGACCTAATTAATTTTATAAATTTAATTCTTAATTAAGTCTAGGGTTCATAAACAAAATATGCATCAAAGATCCTATGATTTCAAGATCTAGAATTTTATAAAAAGGTAAGTTTTGATTTTTGATTAAGGACAAACACGCAGCATCCCTACATGCCATAAGAGCACCCCATCAAATGAGAAAAGAGAGCCTTTAAATCCTTCTTACTGTTATGACTGGAGGACCAAGAAAAATGCCTCAATCAAAAATATGAAAACTATGCTACAGAATAGTTTAATCTAACACATATATCTCATATATAATTAAAGAATTAAACTATGCATGCTTTGTATACATCTCATGTATCAATTTAAACATCTATGTCATGCTTTCATATCTAATTATATCACATATATTTTTTAAAAAATTAAATAAATATTTCATAAAAATTTAGATCTACACAATCATGACATAGAACTACAAATCTAGTCTAGACATGGTTACATATATCATATATATCAAAAATTTAAATTAGATCTTATGTTTCAGATCTGATTACATCTAATATAACATCTAAAATTTAAATGATTAAATTATAAAAATTAAATTAGATCTAATCTAAAACATATTTGAAACTATCATGATATAGAACTACAGAACTATAACATGCATTGTATATATCAAATATATACATTAATTTAAAACATGCAATTTTGATTTTAGATCTATTTACATCTCATATAACATCTAAAAATCAAATAATCAAATCATAAAATAAAATTTTAGATCTAATCTAATTATGATCTAGAATAGCAAACCTGGCTCTGATACCAATTGAAGGAAAAAGCTAGTTTCTCCTACCGCAAGATCGATCTGATTGGATCAGATTTGCAACAAAATATTTTAAAACTTTTTCTATGATTTGATCAAATCTAAGAGTTCTCATATCTGATTAGATTGATCTAAAAGTAGAAGCAAAAATAAAGGCAAAAATAGTGATAATAATTATCACCTAATCGGATAAATCATTTACCTATTGTGATGAGCTGATGACTGATCCAAGATTCTAATTGAGCCATGTACGCGTCCGGCCTCTACTAGTATCCACTCGAGCTAGTTCTAGAAGTCTCCTTCTTTCATATCTGATCTCCAAAGGTCAAATCTGATATCTTCTTGATGCACCTTCAATCCGATCTCCGGCAGCAACGTGTTCGTCTCATAAACTAGATCTCTTTGATGTAGTCTTTGCAGTGGCACTCCACCAACTCTTGATGGTTGTTTTGCCCAACTCCTTTGGCATGGAGAAGAGGGAGAGGAGGAAGATAGGTGGCATGAAGATCGAGAAAGTGGTAGGGCTTCTCCATGGAATCAAAAGTAATGCCAAACACCTTTGATAAGAGGTCAATTTATAGACCAAACCCTAGTGTCCCTTTGCATATGACTTTGAACGGGTCAAAGCCAACATGTAGAAGGACTCTCCCATGAAGTCCACACCATCTACACATTTTTCTTTAAATTTTGTCATACAAAATACATAGAAATATGTGCCATCTCATTTGGATAAAAGGCTAGGTGCGGAGATAAAATTATCTCCAAGAGTTTAAACAAATCAAATGCCTTGACCCATTCAAATACTTTGAATGGATAAACCCCAACTCCATCCATCTTTTTCCACTAGGGGCGCACACCATAAGGGGACGTGCGCCCTCTCTTCTTTACATACTTATTTGGGGGTGCACACCCCTAAGAAATCTCCCAGGGATGCAGGCCCCATCCTTCAATTCCTGCAAGATCGGGTCGATGGATTAAAACTCTTCTGATTCACCTAATTAGAATGGTTGATCATCAAGACCATTCTAATTGATCCTAAAATCTACCAGTGATACCTAGCAGTATATGGTGGCAATCCATCAGAAATGAATAGTAAACCTCTCGATGCAGCTACCTGTGTGATTGTGTTCTTCTATCATGAGTGAAGGGAAATCCTGATTTCCCGATCCAGGTTCGTCCAGATCTGATTAGATCAAGAGATATATTTCAAAAAAAATTTTCTTGATCTTAATCAGATCTTGATATGTTTCAGATCTGATTCTTATTATTTTAATAAATAAAATAAAATAAGATAAATTAAATCTAATTTAATTTACCTGATTTGGGTAATCCTATTACCCTGTAGATGATCCTGATTGCAGCGGAAGGTTCTGGATCTGCCACGCAAGCGCCTGGCCTCTACCGGTATCCACTCTTGGATCTGGAGATCCTCTTCTTCTCTATCACACCTCCAAAAATCAGATCTGGATCTGATCTGGAGGATCTTCAAAACTCTTTTGAAGATCTGCAGTCGTCCTTTGCAGCAGCGCAGCCTTCTTGCTTTTGATCGCCTTTCTTGATCTGAATCGCACCAACCAAATCCAAAACCTTTTGGACGTGGAGAGCAAGGGGAGAAGAGACTATGGCATGGAGAAGGAGGGGAGAGGCAGCCTTGGGGCGTGGGGTTTCTCAATTGAATTGCATTAGATTAGGGTTGGGCGCAGGGTCTTATTTATAGACCTCTTGTGATCCAACTCCTCTTCCTCTCAACCAATCACAACCCTTTGTGAAATCAGATCTAAATCTGATTGGTTGGAATAGAGACCCCTGGATTCCTCCTTAGAGGGCGCCTAAGACCAGTCAAACTGGATTCTTAGTAGAACTCTGATTGGAATCCAAAAGGGAGGTGGAGTCCTTGTCCAACAAGGACTCCTAGGCGCCTCCTACTTGGGCTCACGCCATCCTTGGCGTGCGCCCTTCTCCTTGCCAGGTTCTGGCAGGGGGACAGGCCCCCACCAGCTCTCCAATAGGTGCATGACATGTGGTCAAAAGTCAAAGGGTCAATGGTCAACGTTTGACCAGTCAAAGGTAGACTTTTGACCAAAGTCAAAGAACAAGAAATGGCAGGTGACCAAAAATGGCAGGTAATGTCTTACAAATAAGACAACCTATTCTGACTTGGACAACCTCCAGTCAGACCATATGAAGGCCTCTGATTGAGCACAAACTCCTTTGGCTCAGTCAGGACAACTTATTTATGATAGTAAAAGAAGAACGTTAGGTTCAATCGAGTGCTAGCACGATTTCCTTGAACCTAATTGAATCTCATTCAGATCAATTGAACTAGATCAGTTCAATTGATGATCACCAGATTCAAACCCTTGTTTGTGTGACCCAGTTAGGTTCAGTTCTGTATGGTAATGGGATATGTCATGATCTCTATCATCGACATCATCGAAACTCCTTTCGATGGATCAGAACTCTTCTGATTCGAACAGCTAGAATGATCGATCATCTAAATCATTCTAATTGCTCCCAAAATCCACCAGTGACACCTAGCAGTATATGGTGGCAACCCATCAGAGCTGAATGCGAACCTCTTGGTGCAGCTACCTGTGTGATTAAGTTCTTCTATCTT
>QRFJ01002938.1:0-32046 GCA_006176705.1 Cocos nucifera | reverse complement strand
GAGGTAGATAGATTCCATCTTGATGCAATCCAGTTCCTACAATGAACATGCTATAGCCAACATACACCTCAGGGTTCCATATGGCTAGGAGACCGAGTAATGGTGTAGTCAAACTATAACACCCTCAAGGTGAACTGCCGATGCATCTCAGGTCAAAGAACCAGACACACTACTGCAGCATCGAGTCAGTCATTGACGAGAAGGTAGACTTCCCTAATGACTACTCGAGGTGGTCACGCTCAGTGCCCTCGTTCTCTAACGAGTACCTGTACTCTCGCTCCGGTGTCTCCACACCGTAGACTCAAGACTCATCTACTAAAGAGAAGCGATTGTACACCAACCTTCCGGATCAATCACCATCCTCGTGATGATCCTATGGTCGGGAGCATTTTATGAGTTAATAATGATTATTCATGTCTTAAATTTTCAACTCTTGAAAATATGAATTATCATTACCATTAACTCAAAGGATGTATCACAGACACTAAATACACATATGTGATAGAAAATAACCCATTTTATTGATTATAGTCAAAATTATAATTTTGCCCCTAGAAGTGTATTACAAGTGTCAGCCAATTCTGGCTTCTAGGGCACATATATCTAACAATCTCCCACTTGTCCTAAAGCCAATTGGCTACAAGTCTAAGTCCCATCTTCTCAAGGTGGGCTTCGATCTTCTGCTGGCCCAACGGCTTTGTAAGTGGGTCTGCCACATTATCTGTGGAGTTGACTCTCTTGACCTCGACGTAACCTTTCTCAAGGTAATCGCGGATGAGATGGCTATCACCGTTTGCTATGGAACTCTTCATTACAGCAGCAAACTTCTTGTAGAATCTGCAGCAGATGCTCGACTTTCGATCATCTATATCGGACATGAAATCCGAGTCTGTGTATCCCTGGACTTGGAGTTCTCCATTACCAAAGACCAACATCATATCCTTAGTTCTTCTCAAGTACTTAAGGATACATTTCACAGAAGTCCAGTGTTCTTCACCTGGATTTGACTGATATCTGCTTGTGACACTCACAGCATGGGCTATATCAGGTCGTGTACATAGCATGGCATACATGAGGCTCCCTATTGCAGAAGCATAAGGGATCTTGCTCATGCGTTCTATTTCCTCAGGTGTGCTGGGGCACATCTTCTTGGAAAGATGAATACCATGTCTGAAGGGTATTAATCCCCTCTTAGAGTTTTCCATACTAAACCTCTTTAGTACTTCCTCTATGTACATCTTCTGTGAAAGTCCTAGCATCCTATTCGGTCTATCCCTATAGACCTTAATTCCTAGAATAAAGGATGCTTCACCTAGGTCTTTCATGGAGAATTCCTTGGACAACCATATCTTGACTGATGTCAACATGGGAATATCATTCCCAATAAGGAGGATGTCATCCACGTACAATACGAGGAAGACAACAGCGCTCCCACTGACCCTTTTTGAAAACACATGGTTCCTCTTCATTTTTGATGAAACCAAACTTTTTGATCACATCATTGAAACGAGTGTTCCAGCTCCGAGATGCTTGCTTAAGTCCATATATGGACCTTTGCAGCTTGCAAACCTTGTGATCAGTATCACTGGATGTGAAACCTAGCGGCTGTTCCATATAGATATCTTCCTCAAGATATCCATTTAAGGAATGCCATTTTCACGTCCATTTGCCATATTTCATAATCGAAATAGGCTGCAACAGGCAAGCAATGTGCGGATGGATTTTAGCATAGCCACTGGGGAAAAGGTATCCTGATAGTCAATGCCTTCGCGTTGACTATAACCTTTTGCCACTAGTCTAGCCTTGAATGTCTCCACATTCCCATCTGCACCAATCTTTCTCTTGAAGATCCATTTACACCCAATAGGTACTATACCTTCTGGTGGATCTACCAAGGTCCAGACTTGGTTTGAGTGCATCGAGTCAATTTCTGACTGCATTGCCTCTAGCCATTTCTCGGAGTCGATATCTGATATCGCCTCGTTGTAGGTTTTGGGATCATCACCATGAGCACCATTACCTACGAGGAACATTTCCTCTACTCCTCTGAAATAATACCTAAGTATCTTTCAGGGGGACGGGAAAACTCTTTCCGATCTACGAGGTGGAGGAGGTAGTGTTCTTATTGGCTCAACCTGATTTGGTTCCAATTGGTCCTTAGCTCGTTGTACTTGTGAGACTTTCTCATCAAGCTTAATCTGCTTTCCAATGCCGCTATCTTGAATAAACTATTTTTCAAGAAAGATGGCATGTCGACTCACAATCACATTGTGGTCTTCTGGAATGTAGAAATAGTATCCTAATGACTCTTTAGGATATCCTATGAATCGAGCTCTAAAGGACCTAAACTCTAACTTGTCCGCTTGTTGTCTTTTGACATGAGCCGGACAACCCCAAATTCTGAGATGACTCAGACTTGGTTTCTTACCGTGCCATATCTCATACGGTGTGGTAGGAACGGTTTTAGAGGGAACCCTATTCAGTAGATAGAATTGAAGTTAATAATGAATGTCCCCAAAGAAAATCAGGGAGGTCTGTGAAGCTCATCATGGATCGAACCATATCCAATAGAGTCCGATTTCTCCGTTCTGAAACCCCGTTGAGTTGAGGTGTTCCTGGTGGAGTCCATTGAGAGACTATGCCATTTTTCCTTAAGATAGTCTAGGAATTCCCGGCTAAGGTATTCACCTCCTCGATCTGATCGAAGAACCTTAATGGGTTTTCCAGTTTGTTTTTCTACTTCATGTCTGAATTCTTTGAACTTTTCAAAAGCTTCAGACTTGTGTCTCATAAGATACACATACCCATACCTAGACAGATCATCGGTAAAGGTAATGAAGTAGACAAAATTGCCTCTAGCCGGCACATCAAATGGGCCGCACACATCAGTATGTACTAGGGCAAGGAGATCTGTGGCCCTCTCCCCATGTCCAACAAAAGGGAGTTTAGTCATTTTGCCTTGAAGACAAGATTCACAAGTTGGATATGACTCAAAAGTCAATGGACTCAATAGCCCATTTTTCTCCAATTTGTTGATCCTATCTTCTGCTATATGACCTAATCTCAGGTGCCATAGATATCTGTCGTTTGGACTATCCCTAGGTCGTTTGGCATTCACGTTTTGCTCGATAGTTAGAACAGGTACATCAATATGTAGCTGATAAAGACCATTAATAAGGAAACCATTTGCAATTTTATTTCTTTCATAAAGAATGTTACAATGGTCCTTAAAGAAGGTGAATCACATAACCTTCTTGTGCTAAGCATGAAACAGAAATCAAATTCCTGCTAGCTGCAGGCACATAATAACAGTCTTTCAAAACTAAGTCTAAACCAGATGGTAATCGAAGAGGGTATGTTCCCACGGCTACTGCAGCAACTCTTGCTCCATTACCGATGCGTAGGATCATGTCTCCATCCCTCAGCCTCCTGCTATCCTCAAGACCCTGCATAGAAGTGCACAGATGAGCACTAGAACCAGAGTCAAGCACCCAACTGGATGCAGAAGAAACCGTAAGGTTAGACTCAATAACGAGCATACCTCCAGAAGGACCTTCCTTCTTGTTCTTCAGGGTGGCCAGGTAAGTAGGGCAGTTCCGCTTCCAATGGCCGTCGCTGTTGCAATGGAAACACTTTCCTTTGCCATCGACCTTCTTCTTCGGTTCTGCCTTCTTCTTCTTTGATCCTTCCACCTTTTGCTTTTTCACAGACTTCTTTTTCTTTCCATAAGACTTTCTTTTGGAAGAAGTCCGTTCCATAGCAAGAACTGAGCCTTTAGAACCTTTCATAGAAAGCTCAGCGGTAACCAGCATATTCATTAACTTCGGCCAAGGAATTTTGAAGTTTATGCATGTGGTAATTCATGATGAATTGCCCATATGCATCAGTCAAGGATTGCAGAATAATATCGTTCTGCAGATCCAAGTCCAACTTCACACCGAGCTTCTCAAGCTCTTCCATGTCCTTGATCATTGTCAGACAGTGATCTTGGACTGACTGCCCATCACGCATCTTAGCCTTAAAAAGTCATTTCGTGACTTGATATTTGGCTGCGCGACTCTGTTCACCAAACATCTCCTGCAGGTGAGCCAACATTTGGCGAGCAGTCCCGATATCTTCATGTTGGCGCTGGAGCTCATCAGACATCGAGCCCAACATGTAGTATCTGGCCTTATTGTCTTCGTCAATCCATTTTTCCAGAGACGCTCTCTGTTCAGTGGATGGACGAGCTGGTAAGGTGGGAGGGTCCTGGTCCAAAACATGTGTTAACTTCTCTGAACCCAAAACTAATTTTGTAGTTCCTGAGCCAATCTTTATAATTGGGTCCAGTCAGTCTATGTGTGTCTAGGATACGTGCCAGTGGGTTGGACGCAGACATTTTCCTGTAGAGAGTCAAAGATTCTAGTTAGATACTGTAATTTTGACTTGACCAATTTGTTTAGGGATTTTATTTTTAAACAAATTAGCTCCCACTATTTTCTCGGATCCCTACACTCCCTCTGTAGAGATGCGAAAATCTCCACGATTGAATGATTTCTAGTGGGTGGTGCGGTCTCACCAACTGACTCATCACCTCACCTAACAGTTATTGGTGATGGGTTAGCCAATGAGTGAACAACTCTTGTTCAATGATTCTCTAATCATGGTGCACCCAAACTTGGTCTCTAATTCATGAATCTCACCGTATCCGGAATATTGATCCACTCCTTAGTTAAGTCAGACCCACCATTTGCATAGACTGGGTTCCTAATTGGGTCTCTCACCGTATCCGGAAATATTGAGCCCAACTCATCCTCCAGCCCATAGCATCCAATGCCTAATAGACATGGTTGCGTCTTCCCGGTGCAACTGAGCCACTGTATCCAGCCGAGAACAATCAACCCCGGGAAGGGCCCGCACGTCTACAATGGTGGAAGACCTCGGACTTAATCTTTTCTTAGGGAGAATTGATTCAGGTCTCATTAAACTAGACTTGGCTTAGTCATAACAATTATGACTAACCTAGTGGCATGGGTTAGCTCGGATTATTGACCACCTCAGATCAGAACTGTGTCAACAGATATGGCCAGGTAAGTGAGACCGGTGGAAGGAATATGCCGTTAACTCGCACAAGAACGCATTCAGGTCGAGTAGCTTCCAATTAAAAACCAGTCGGTCGTCTGTGCCAAACTTACCTTAGACACCAAATTGTTGAGTCAGAACCAATTGGGTTAGCCTACAATCCAGACTCTAACCTCTGAGCCTAATTAGGTCTTGCTTGATCGTGACTCGATCTTGACCCAGACTTAATCCTATTAGGCTGGTCAATTTAAGCATTGTTGATCCCATCTAACCAACTCTTGATTCGGTTTGATCAACCGCTTAGACCTAATTGAGCTACCCAAGCCCGAACCCAGTATTATGAATATGTCTTAGATCTGAAATTCTCAATTTTAGACCTAATTAATATTCCATAAACTTAATTCTTAATTAAGTTGGGTTCATAAACAAAATATGCACAATAAATCCTAGGGTTTCAGGATCTAGGGTTTTGCAGAAAGTAAGTTTTGGGTTTCTGATTAAGGACGAACACGCAGCACCCCTACACGTCATAAGAACACCCCATCGAATGGGAAGAGAGGGCCTTTAAACCCTTCTTCGTTCTTATGACCGGACGGCCAAGAGGAACGCCTTAATCAGGAACATGTCAATACTACAAAACAGTTATCAGATCTATATCATATATCTCATATATAAATTTAGATCTAATCAAGGCATATTTTGCATACATCTCATGTATCATAATCATGCATATTTTCAGATCTAAATTATCTCATAATAATCTGAAAAAATTAGATTTAAATTGATCTAATCAAAATAAATTCTAATCTAGACAATTATGTAGAACTATTCTACAACTAGTCTAGACATGCATCTATCATATCTCATATGATATTTAAAATTAAATAATTTTTATTTGCTGTTTATCAGATGTTATTATAACACTTATAATATCAGAAAATAGTAAATAAGAAGATCTAAAATATGATTTAATCAGATTAAATCAAAGACATGCAAAACTATTCTATAGAACTATTCTATTCTAGAACTAGTCATGCATATCTTCATGTTCTTAGATCCAAATCATTTAATTTTAATTTTTCTGATTTCAGATCTGATCACATCTCATGTGACATCTAAAATCACTTTATTTTCTAATTAAAATAAAATTAAAATCAGATCTAAACAATTTTAGAACCATGGCTCTGATACCAGTTGAAGGGAAATCCTGATTTCCCGATCCAGGTTCGTCCAGATCTGATTAGATCAAGAGATATATTTCAAAATTTTTTTTCTTGATCTTAATCAGATCTTGATATGTTTCAGATCTGATTCTTATTATTTTAATAAATAAAATAAAATAAGATAAATTAAATCAAATTTAATTTACCTGATTTGGGTAATCCTATTACCCTGTAGATGATCCTGATTGCAGCGGAAGGTTCTGGATCTAGCCACGCAAGCGCCTGGCCTCTTATCCACTTCTCTATCACATCCTCCAAAAATCAGGATCTGATCTGGATCTGGAGGATCTTCAAAACTCTTTTGAAGATCTGCAGTCGTCCTTTTGCAGCAGCGCAGCCTTCTTGCTTTTGATCGCCTTTCCTTGATCTGAATCGCACCAAACTAAATCCAAAACACCTTTTGGACGTGGAGAGCAAGGGGAGAAGAGAGTATGGCATGGAGAAGGAGGGGAGAGGCAGCCTTGGGGCATGTGGGAAATCTCTATTGAATTCACTTTGACTTTTTAATTAGGGTTGGGCGCAGGGTCTTATTTATAGACCTCTTGTGATCCAACTCCTCTTCCTTCTCAACCAATCACAACCCTTTGTGAAATCAGATCTAAATCTGATTGGTTGGAATAGAGACCCCTGGATTCCTCCTTAGAGGGCGCCTAAGACCAGTCAAACTTGGATTCTTAGTAGAACTCTGAATTGGAATCCAAAAGGGAGATGGAGTCCTTGTCCAACAAGGACTCCTAGGCGCCTCCTACTTGGGCTCACGCCACCCTTGGCGTGCGCCCTTCTCCTTGCCAGGTTCTGGCAGGGGGACAAGGCCCCCACCAGCTCTCCAATAGGTGCATGACATGTGGTCAAAAGTCAAAGTGGTCAATGGTCAACGTTTGACCAGTCAAAGGTAGACTTTTGACCAAAGTCAAAGAACAAGAAATGGCAGGTGACCAAAAATGGCAGGTAATGTCTTACAAAATAAGACAACCTTTTCTGACTTGGACAACCTCCAGTCAGACCATATGAAGGCCTCTGATTGAGCACAAACTCCTTTGGCTCAGTCAGGACAACTTATTTATGATAGTAAAAGAAGAACGTTAGGTTCAATCGAGTGCTAGCACGATTTCCTTGAACCTAATTGAATCTCATTCAGATCAATTGAACTAGATCAGTTCAATTGATGATCACCAGATTCAAACCCTTGTTTGTGTGACCCAGTTAGGTTCAGTTCTGTATGGTAATGGGATATGTCATGATCTCTATCATCGACATCATCGAAACTCCTTTCGATGGATCAGAACTCTTCTGATTCGAACAGCTAGAATGATCGATCATCTAAATCATTCTAATTGCTCCCAAAATCCACCAGTGACACCTAGCAGTATATGGTGGCAACCCATCAGAGCTGAATGCGAACCTCTTGGTGCAGCTACCTGTGTGATTAAGTTCTTCTATCTTGAGCCCCGATCAGATTAGGGTTAAGGTGAACTCGTCAAACCCTAGTCTCTGTCATATGATGTAATCATTCGATTCGAGTCCAATGTGAAAATCTAAATAGAAACTCTTTCTATTATTTCACTCTGCCATGGCCATGGGCTTCTGGACTTGATTCTCATGATCATCATAGGGCTGCTCCTCTACCACCGAGGTAGATAGATTCCATCTTGATGCCATCCAGTTCCTACAATGAACATGCTATAGCCAACATACACCTCAGGGTTCCATATGGCTAGGAGACCGAGTAATGGTGTAGTCAAACTATAACACCCTCAAGGTGAACTGCCGATGCATCCTCAGGTCAAAGAACCAGACACACTACTGCAGCATCGAGTCAGTCATTGACGAGAAGGTAGATTCCCTAATGACTACTCGAGGTGGTCACGCTCAGTGCCCTCGTTCTCTAACGAGTACCTGTACTCTCGCTCCGGTGTCTCCACACCGTAGACTCAAGACTCATCTACTAAAGAGAAGCGATTGTACACCAACCTTCCGGATCAATCACCATCCTCGTGATGATCCTATGGTCGGGAGCATTTTATGAGTTAATAATGATTATTCATGTCTTAAATTTTCAACTCTTGAAAATATGAATTATCATTACCATTAACTCAAAGGATGTATCACAGACACTAAATACACATATGTGATAGAAAATAATCCATTTTATTGATTATAGTCAAAATTATAATTTTGCCCCTAGAAGTGTATTACAAGTGTCAGCCAATTCTGGCTTCTAGGGCACATATATCTAACAATGAGCCCTGCAAACCAAACATAATCTAGCTCGATCTCATGATCAACATAGGACCACTCCTCTACCGACCATCTTGATGCGATCTAGTTCCTACAATGAATATGCTATAGCCAACATACACCTCACGATTTCAAATGGCTTTAAGATCGAGTAATGGTGTAGTCAAACTATAACACCCTTAAGGTAAATTATCGATGCATCTTAGGTCAAAGAACCAGATACATGCTATAGCATGAGCTAGTCATCGATGAAAAGGTAGACTCCCTTATAACTGCTCGAGATGGTCACGCTCAGTGCCCTCATTCTCAATGAGTACCTATACTTTTACTTTGATGTCTCCACACCATAAACTCAAGACTCATCTATCCTAGTAAAGCCATCATACATTGATCTTTCATATCAATCACCATCCTCGTGATGATTCTATGATCAGGAGCAATTTATAAGTTAATTATGGTAGCACATGCCTTAAATTTTTAACTCTTGAGAATATATATTATCATATCCGTTAACTCAATGGATGTATTATAGATACTTTAATACACAATGTGATAGAATAATTAACCTATATATTAATTTTAAGTCAAAATTATAAGAATGCTCCTAAAAAATATTTAACAAGTATCAGTCAATCTGGCTTCGAGGGCACCCATCTAACACCATAAACACTGCATATTATATTTTAAACCAAGTTTTGATCCAACCAATTTTAAAGAAAAACCCTATGAGCTTTGAAAAATTAGGAAGCCTAACATTAATAATTTTCATATTTTTGGACACCGATATTTTATTTTGAATAATCAAAAAGATAATTTTGATATCAAGTTTGACGAGGATATCTTTCTTGGATGCTCTATATATAGCAAGATCTATAGAGTCTTCAATAAATGCACCTTGATTGTTGAAGAATCTATACATATTTTTTTATGAAACTAATGATTTATCCTTAAGAAAAGAAGATATTGTTGATGATGATGTTAGAATTTTAGAGAATGGGATGAAGGAACTTAACTTGAGGACAAGCCCAATTAAGATAGAAGTGAAGAAATCTAGGATGATGAACCTGAAGAAATCCTTGAAGAAGTCAATAGGAAACATGACGACCTACCCAAGGAGTGGGGGTATGCACACCATCATCTAAAAAATCTCATCATAGGTGATCTTTCACAACGGCTAAGAACAAGAGCTTATTTTAGAGATACTTATAATTTTCTTGCTTTTCTCTTTAAAATTGAACCTAAATGTATAGAAGAAGTGAAAAATGATTCAAATTGGATGCTTGCTATATAAGAGGAATTGAATCAATTTGAGAGAAACAATATTTGGATCTTAGTAAGTAGACTAATTAACCATCCTATAATAGTTACTAAATGGGCATTTAGAAATAAATTGAATGAAAATAGTAATATAGTTAAGAATAAAGCAAAAGGATATAACTAAGAAGAACGAATAGATTTTAATAAAACATATGCACCTATGGCTAGATCAGAAGTAATTAGATTATTACTTACATTTGCTTGCTACATGAATTTTAAATTATATCAAATGGATGTAAAAAGTATATTTTTAAATGGTTATATTACTGAAGAGATTTTTGTAGAACAATCACGTGATTTGAAAGTCATGCATTCCGTAACCATGTTTACAAACTCAATAAAGTATTGTATGATCTGAAACAAGCATCGAGAGCTTGGTATGAAAGGCTAAATAAATTTTTGCTTGAAAATAACTTTTCTAGAGGCAATATAGATGCAACTCTATTTTTGAAAAGAAGAGAAAATAATTTGCTAGTAGTTTAGATATATGTTAATGACTATTTTCATAGCTACTAATGAAGATCTTTGCCAAGAGTTTGCTGAGTTAATGTAGGATGAATTTGAAATGAGCATGATGGGAGAGCTGAACTTCTTCTTAAATTTTAAATCAAATAAAAAAAGAAAGAAATCTTCATCAACCAAACTAAGTATGTCAAGAAGATATTCAAAAACTTTAAGATGAAAAGTGCAAAAGAAATTGGCATACTAATGAGCCTCTCATGCTGACTTGAAAAAGATGAAAATGGTAAAAATATTAATGCAAAGCTTTATCAAGGTATTATCAATCTATACTTTACCTTACTATTGTTAGATGTGAGCTTTAGAAAGCCTATTGTTGGCTGACACAGTTGTATTTTCAGAACTTATATTTATACTTATAAAATTTTTATTATCAATAAAAAATATTTTTATTTTCAATCATGTTTATGTATCCATGATTTATCCTAGAAATTAATAAAGATGATTACGTATATTCTCAAGATATTGAGATTTTGAGACATACATTATTAGTGGTTAATTTCTGAATGCTCTCTATCAAATGATCATCACGAAGGAAAGTGATCAATCCATTTAGATCGGTGCATGGATCACCTCTCTCTTAGGCAGATGGATCTTGAGTCTATAGTATAGGGATACTAGGGTAAGAGTGCAAGTATTTGTTAGAGAACAACTTGCACTGAGCGTGACCAACATAAGAAACCACTTGGATGTTTCCTCACTCATTAGTAGTCTTCTTGATGTTGCAATGGTGTGAGTGGTCCTTTGACCGGTGGTGCTTCAGCTATTCATTATGAGACTACTATGGTTTGACCGAATGTTTCCTTGGTCCCTAGCCATTCGGATCCTTGCAGTATATGTTGGACACAATGGATTCAAGTTCACTATTTGAGTAGAAAGCACCTAAATAGAATTTATCAACCTTGGTAAAAAAGAAGTAGTCCGATACGATTAGCAAGATTGAGTTTAAGAAGTCTTCGACTGAAGCAAGTATGAATACTGAAAAAAAAATTTCATGAGATTCATAAATAAACTCGAGTCGAGCTAATCTGGTATATGACTGATGATGGAGTTTGACGAGTTCTCCATGACCTCCATCAAGTCAGGACTCATGATAGAATGACTAAATCACACGATAACTATACCTAGGGATTTAGACTTTTTTATTCTACTAGGTTACCACTACATGCTACTAGGCATCACTAGTGGATTGTGAGAACTCACTAGGATTATTTTTGGATCAATGATCCTTATTGGGTTGAGCTGGAATTATTTTGATTCGTTGAAAGGAGTTCCAATAATGCTGTGATGAAGATCATGGTATATCTCACTATCAGACAATAGAACCTGATGGGTCATCCACAAAGGAGCTTCACTCGATCAATAATTTGGATCATATACAAATTATCAATTGGGTTGATGGTTCGAATTTGAAAACTGCTAATTTGTATGTGTTACAGATTTAGTAACTACTAATCATTAGCAGGGTGACTCAAGTGTTGTAATTTAATTAGGGATGATTAAATTATGAATCAAGTCCTAATTAATTTAAATCAAATTTAATTTAATTGGACTTAATTTAATCTATGATAATTAGGTTTAATTATCTAAATTAAATTTAGATTTCAATCTTGATTGGATCAGGTATGATAGCCTTTCAGATTTGATTTGAATCAAGTTCAACTTAGATTCAATTTGGACCTAGATTAAACCTAATTGAACCTAACCTCTTGAGCCCAAGTTCCCTAGGCTTCTCTCTCTCCTCTTGGCCAACCAGAAAAAAGGTGGGGTGATAAAAATTCAGTGCTATTCTTGGTGCACGCATGAAGGGTAAGGAAGTGGTTAGGCACCCACTTCCTTGGTTCGTTTGAACTCCAAGCTTGATAAGGATAAGGCTAACTATTTTTAGTTTTGAACTAACTCTATCCTTATCATTTTAGAGTTTGTTTTGTCATGGAAGTGGGTCTCCTCTTGGGTAACAAAATAAAAGAGGAATGGTTTGGGGCGTGTGCCACACATTGGTTTCTCATTCCATAGGTGCCACACCTCTCCCTTCCCTCCTTCATGCCACCCTCTTGCTCCCTCCCTTCCATGCTCTATTCCACCTTCAGATAGAGATCTGAGATAGGTCCTTTTGAGAGAGAAAAAGAGAATAAAAAAAGGGTTCTTGATTCCTCTTAATTTTGGTTCAATCCCCAAAAACCTACCGCAGGCCTAATTCAAGCAGTTCAAGGAAAAGGACCTAGATCTGAGCCAAAGAAAGAAGTCTGTAAGAGAGCTAGCACCCTGGGTGTTTTGAAGTTCTGATCGAGATCATCTCCATATGGATATCAATAGAGGCTAGGCGCATGCATGGCTATGATAGGAACCCTAGAGATTTGATCTGAGGAAGGAGGAAGGAAAAGCATCGGTATACTTTCTTCCTTCTTGTTTTAATTTTAGATCTGCACTTAATTTTTTTTATGCATATTAAACAAACCTAGATTATTATGATTTAGAATCAGCTTGCTTAGATTAGATTAAAAATTATTTTTATATCTGCTTCAACTGCGATTAGAGTAATCGAAAAATTTTTGCATGCGAATCACCTATAAACCAACAATGGTATCAGAGCTAGGTCGATCTAGCATGTACTAAATAAATTTTATCATAGATATAAAAGTTAGTTTTGGATTTAAATTATTTATTTTCATTTTATTCAAATCTAAAATTTTAATTGATGTATATGATGCATAGACAGTCTAGATCTGTGTCCTTGTTGCCTAGTATTTGGATTGGATTGATCACCATGGCCGTCAGGTCATAAGAGGAAGTAGGGATTGAAGTCCCTCTCTTGCCCATCGATGGATTGCTCTTATAGCGTGTATGGGTGTTATGATTATATTCCATGAAGATAAATAGTGAAAGAAAAGTTATGGTGACTGTTGATCATAAAACCCTAGATTTGAATTTTTGATGAACTATTTTTGAAAATGGTTTTCAATCATTTTTTATCATCTTTTAGATCTGGTTTTGCATGCATATGGTTTATGCTTAGTTAGTTTTTTATCTGATTTTCATGTATATGATATGTGATTTTAATCTTAAGATCTGAAATGATACTATATGTCACCATGTATGAGATGCAAACCTAGTATAGTTTAGATCTGAAACTATTTTGACATCGAAACTAAATCCATGATCATAATGTACTTAATTAAGAATTAAAATATGAAATTAGAGATCTAGAATTCAGAATTTAAGATCTAAAATTCACTACATAAAACATAGGTTAAAGGACTGGGTAGCTCAATTAGGTCTAGTTTGAGCAGTTGATCAAACCAAATCAATAGTTAGTTAGGTTTAGGTCTAGTCTGCTCATGACCAATCTAAATAGTTATAGTTTGATCAGATCGATTAACAGCCATATATTATCGATTAAAATAAAAAATCAATTTGGCTCAATGGTTCAAGCCTAGATCAATTGGCTGACCTAATCAATTCTTATTGACCAATTAGTATTTAAGGTAAGTTTGGCTGTTCGATCAATAGTTTTAAATTGGCAGCCTACTTACTTGGCTATTTGGATGGTATCTAAGGCAAGTCTTGGCAGATCCTCCCACCGATCTCACTTACGTGGCCAACTTGGTCGATTAAGTTTTGAGTTAGGCTGTCGATGATTTGAGCGAGCCCATGCCACTAGGTTAGTCAAAATCGTTATGACTAATTAAGGTTGAGACCTATGTTGGAATATGTGTCCCAAAATCAATCATCAATTTATTAATGATTATACTATATTATAAATATAAATAATTTATTAATAAATAAAATATTTATTTACTATAAAAATTCTGACTATTAGTGATGGCTAAATATTGTCACTAATAGTCCATATGTCGTCACTAATAATCTTGCCATCGCTAATACCGTCACAAAATTCAATCTGAAAAATTATTATCGCTAATTATCATTATTAGCGATGGCAACTATTACCGTTGCTAATAACTAATTAGCGATGGTATTAGCAACAAAGATGCCATCTCTAAAAATTTTAATTTTTATTAATTAAATTAGTAAAAATATATTAGTGATAATATTTTTATTGCTAATGCCATCACTAATATTTTTTTAAAAAAAAACTTAAAAAACTATTAGCAACGATAATTTTATCGTTAATACCATCGCTAATATTTTTTAAAAAATTCTAAAAAACTATTAGCGATGATAATCTACCATTACTAATAGTTTTTAATTTTTTTTAAAAAAATTATAATTAAATAATTTAAAACCTACTAATAAATAATAATATTTTTAAAATCCATTAAAATAAGATAATAACTATTTAACACAATCATAAATATAAAATTAATTATATTATATTAAAAAATAAATTATATAAATTTATATTAAGATACTGCTTTATAAGTATCAAAATTATATACAAATAAAAAAAAAATTAGGTAACGTCCTCCTCATCCTTTTACTCCTCATCCTTCTGCTCATCTTCAGTAGCTGGTAGATGAGAGTCAAATATTCTAACATCCTAAAATAAAAAATAAAATATTATTCATATGTTTTGATATGGAGACGTATCTTTCGATATTCTTTTTTGATTCTCAAACAGATTATTTCTATACACATTCCATTCTATGATACGAAACTATAGACACCCTCGACCTATCAATTGGATGATTAGATTAAATTTTTAGCTCTTAGATCCTCTTTTCCGACTCAAGCCTAGTCTAAATATTTGAAGCTTCTAAATATGAAAACTTAAAATAAGTAAAAGAGTTTACAAATAGAATTATCTAGTGAGATAGCTAGAACAATGAGCCCAATTGGTTGCGTAGCCATAGATCTTGAAGATCCTCCACAATTGCATCGTGGATGGCATTTCGGATGCTCTAAGATCGCTGGCTCAGAAGCCTCTACACGACCTCATCCACATGGACATCGCTTCAAATCTGAGATGTCGAGGCCTATGAGGATGCCAATGAGGATTGAGTCACTGGAGGATCAAAGCTGTGCCCGAATCCTATGACCCGGTTCCTACTCACCCCTTCGGTGACCCTGAGCCTTTCCTTAAGGTTAAGGATGGGCTAAGTGGATCGATCATCACCATACCGTGCAGCAATGTACTCCACGTAATCCGCCTACATAATTTAGAAATACATTAATTCTAATATTATATTAGATCTTGTAACAACTTAATAAATATAGTTTAAAATTCTTACCACGATCTACCGTGACCTAGAATCTAAATAATCATCAGTCCTCCTAGACTAATGTGTGGCCTCTCATAACTCAGCTAGCTCGGTGGATGATCCAATTACCATATTTACAATAAGTAAATAATAAAATTAAATTAATTAAAGCATGCATATAAGAATATTTACAGTTCTAGTGAAGAGTTTTGATATAGATTTCTTAATAGTCCGTCAGTCATATCATGTGCCAATGGAGCTACCTATATGCCTGATCAGATTCTGCTAGGTAGCCTAATTCTACTGGGCCCTCAACCGCCTATTGGCATACTCCTCACTGCTCCCCTGGGGCATATAGAATAATGATGTATCCAAATTATTTACAAATCAAAAACACGAAATTGGATAACATCCTCCTCATCTTTCTGTTCATCTCCAATAGCTAGTGGATGAGAACTGGATGTCCCAACATCCTGAAATGAAGAAAAATAAAACATTATTTATAAGTTTCGATATAGGGATATATCTTTGGATATGGAAGCATATCTTTCGATACCCTTCTCTGATTCTCGAATAGATTATTCCTACACATTCTATTCGATGATACGGAACTATAAACAACCCCAACCCATCAATTGGATGGTTAGATTGAATTTTTAGCCCCTAAATCTCCTTTTCCGACTCAAGCCAATCTAAATATGTGAAGCTTCTAAATATGAAAACTTAAAATAAATAAAAAAATTTACTAATAGAATTACTTGATGTGATTGCTAGAACAATGAGTCCAGTTGATCATATAGCCGCAGGTAATGATATATGATATATAATATTATTTTAGAAACTTATACATTGATCGATTAATTTTAGAACTTTTTCTTCGCTGGAAATGAAAATCAAAAAATAAATATTGCATTTCTATGTTATAAGCTTACATACATATGATAATTAAATAAAATAATTATTATAGCAACAAAATAAGTTGCTTAAAGTTAAATTATATGATATTCATTTTTTCTTCCATGACGATACTATCTTATCTCTATACAATAAAAGAAAAGTTAGTTTTTTAAAAAAATAATAAAAAAATATAAAGTATAATAAATAATTAAATAAACTAAAAAAAAGATAAATAGAGTAGAAGGCTACCTCAACACACAGATACATTTTGGATGAAAAATCAAATATGGCTTCTCATATGATGGATCGAAAAATCTAAAAGTTATCAAATTTGCATCAGCATCATTCTATTAAACTAATGAAGGAATACAAAGTATAATAAATGATTAAATAAATTATAAAAAAAAAAGACATGCAACTTATCTTTTTTGACTCACTTCTCTTATTTTCTTCTCGAGCAAACTACTGGAACGATAAAAAAATAATAATTAATAAAAAATAACACTGTTAATCCTGTCCTATTCAATTAAGTGCTCTAAAGATCATCCTTTTTAGTCCTTTGAATCCTCTAATAAACTAACAAAATAATAATAATAATTAAAAAAAATACTACTGCTAACTTTATCTTTGCCAGTTGAATCAAAACCAAAAAAATTAATGAAAAAAAAAGCACTACTACTACTTGGGGGAAGAACCATCTAATTGAGACTCCTGAGAATGGAAAAATCAAGGAAAAATATAGAAAAAATTAGGATGAAAAAAAATAAAATGCAAGATTAGAGTTCGTAAATCAAAAATTTTGTAGCCAACAACGAATTCTTTTAATAAAAAAATCTTTGTTGACTTCCTAAGTGATTTTGATGGTGATCAAATATTAAAGCACGTGATTATTGATAAATTTTTTTAAGTATTCCAAATATTAGAAGAAAAAGAACTCTTTGACCAAAATAAGGAAGAAATCAAATGCAATTCAAGTCAAGCTTAAAAGACCTAGTTTTGTAACAAATTTCCAATAAAAATGATCTTGGAACGATTTCAAGCCTTCTCCAAGAGTTTTCAAGATGTCTCCAAGTAGTTGGCATGCTGGCATAGTGCTCTGGCACAGGTTCAAGAGAACCCGAGATGAGCTTAAGTTATCTCCAACTTAGAAAATAAAAATTTTATTTCTGTGCACTGAAAAAGAGATGACTCAAAGAATTTTTAAGAGGTCTCAATGTCGCTAATGCATAGTCATTGGTAGTACCAAAATTAACTCTACTCACTATGTAGGTAGGGTGAGTCGAGATCGTATCCTCAGCAATTTTGGACAAAGTTGAGATTGTAAAGTAAAAAGAAAAAGATTTATTTTGATTTAAAAAATAAACTATCCTAAAATTGATGTAATTAGAAAATAAAGATCTCGGGGGTTGAATTAATTTTGCACTAACAGAGTTATATCTCTTTTTTTAATTATGATTAATCTTAGAAAAAATATCTACTTTTCTCGGTGCGTTCCATACCCGTAGATCATAGTGCATTTCTGAAAAGTACTAGGTAAACAACTCTTCTTTCCTCGGCACGCTCCATGCCTGTAGATCATAGCGCATCTCCAAAAAGTAAAAATTATTTCTAATATTAATCTAATAAGAAAGCATTAATGAAAGCATATATAAGAAAGCAAATAAAAAACTTATGATAATTTAAATAAAAAATATAATTATTATTATATATAAAAAAATATAAAAAATTTTAAAACAAAAGAACTCACTCTGTATTATTATAAAATTATTTCTCCCTCCTGAGACTACTATCCTAGCTGCTTATGGAGTAATCCTTTTTTAAGGATCCTAGGATGATTCTTAAGTGGGAGTATAAGAGTCTTTTTATAGATATTAGAAGAAAGGAGTTTTATATAATTTTTAGATATAAAATTAAAAAAAAATAAATAATTAAAATTTATTTTTATAAATAATAAAAGATTGAATAGATGTCTCTAAATAAATTTTTTTTAAAAAAATAATTTACCGTTCATCCGCTGCATTCAAAACCGCGAGCCGACGCCTGCCTTCCATATAATTCCACACACTATCTGCTTATAAGAGTTTCCAAATATTATTTATGACCTACGGCATCCGTGTCGCATTTTTGTATTCACGTGAAGAAAACAATACGCTCGCGCCTCACGCCACACCGGCAAGTGTCCCTTTCTTTTTGTTTCCGTGCGCATGTAGCGCGTTAAACATTGAACACCAGCAGCCACATAAGTCTCTGGCACCTTTTCAATCTCCAGCCAATGCTTAAGTTGGAGCATTTAATGCTCCCACCGATTGCTAAAGTCAAAAAAAAATTTAAAATAGAATGTTTTTTTTTGTATTAACACCATCAATATCCTTTGGATTTTATATTAAGCTTGAGCTTGAGCTTGAATATATTGGACTTCATACAGAACTACCATTTGATAATTAATTATTTTTAAATTATAACATAAAATACATTAATTATAAAATAATAAAAATTAAATAATATAATTTAAATATTTTTTATATCATATTTAATGTATTGATCATATCCTTCATTTGAACTTTATTCGTTCTTGAGCAAAATAAATATATTAGCATTATGTACCACCTCATCCATGAATTAAAAGTTACTCTAGGTATTCCTAAAGGTAGGTGATACCTGATCAGATCATTAAAGAAGTACTTCATTGGATTATCAATTTAACCCAGTTAGTGGTTGAGTATTAGGCATAGAAATTTCAAGAGCTCTTCTTTCACCAACTTTCCACTTTACTCTTTAAATTCTCTGACTAAATGTGAGTCGGATTTATTGTCTTCTTACAATTTAGTCTTCCTTATTATCTACTCTTTTTTTTTAACTTTCTTGCTAACCCTTGTAGCAAGCTTTCAGTCAATGACTCCCAAACCAGTTGACTTTAGGGTATTAGGTGTAAAACATCCCTCGGGCTTACTGACTTGAGTCTAAGAAAATATAATTTTCAAAATCGATTTTTTACATCCCCACTTTTTGATGCGAACCATAATGCTTAGTTAGGTGAAGGAGCCCAGTTACTTAGTGAGACAATGCTAAACCTTTTTTTTTAAGTATAATCTAAGGAGAACTTTTGCATACCTCGACCTTTCCATCCACTCTCTCATGAAGCCGATTCTTCATTGAGATCGGTAAGAAAAGAGCTCCGAAGTCACTCTAAAATTTAGTCTGATCTAAATTCTATCATTCATTAGATTTTTTTAATAATTTATCCCTCAGTACCTCCAAAATTATCTAGACTGTTAATCACTTATTGATTAGGATGCCTGATTAACTTTAAATCAAAATAAAATTTGGATATACAAAACTAATTATTTTTAACCATACTCAAGGACTTGATTAAATTAGTTTCCTCTCTGGCCCTCCAACTTAATCTACATTGTCCTCAATGGAGTAGAAAAATAGAATAAAATAAGCAAAAAAAATAAAAGAAGAGAGTGCACTTGAGAAAATTTTACTTTGGGAGTTAAAGATAGCTTCATTGATTAGCAGGCTCTTATTCAAAATTCCTATAACTACAGTAAAGTTAAAATAATAATAATAATAATAATAATAATAATAATAAGAGATTATTGAATTTTCTTCCAATAAGTGTTAAGTTTAAC
This sequence comes from Cocos nucifera, assembly GCA_006176705.1. Taxonomy (NCBI): domain Eukaryota; kingdom Viridiplantae; phylum Streptophyta; class Magnoliopsida; order Arecales; family Arecaceae; genus Cocos; species Cocos nucifera. Next base: position 11,994 of record QRFJ01002938.1, on the reverse strand, counting down.
GTCTTCAGCCAGACCAACCAACTTTCTCTCCTATCCAAGATCAAATACTAGATTAAAAAATTCTTGTGATATTTCACCTCTAAATTTTAAAAAATAACTTATAACACCATTATTGATAACTTTCATTATTTCTTTATTACTAATTTCAGGAAGATGGTTTGCAATCCTTTTCTCAGTCCTTTGTTCATTGAGAATCTCTCCTATATCTTCTTCTAAAATGCTCCTGAATTGTATTTTTAGGTTATGCATTGAGTTCGATGCATTGATTACTGGTAGCACATCATTTGGTCTTATGAATTCAAATATGATCGAGGGTGGCTTCAGTTCTAGGATCGATAGTGATTCTAAAGGAGGTATTATAGCAGATATTGCAGGTATAAGCTTAGATTTCTCGGCCCATGGAGGAGTGGTGCTAAAATTAACTAGCTCTAGTAATGTGTTCACATTTTTAATATATCTATCTAGGTCAAAATCGTCCACTCCAAAAGAATTCTAACATGTATGCATTAGATTCTAAGAAATACTTTTAGGGATAGTTTCCTCTATTGTCTCTTCTACTACATCTACTTCGAAACAAGTAGTGGTTTGTGATTTGTGAGGAATCTGAAATACATTTAACCTTAACTTTCTATTTCCAAATGAGACATCCATGACTCATGTCCTATAATTAATACATGCATTGGCTGTAGCTAGGAAGGATCATCCTAAAATTTTAGGAATCTACCTTGGATCGCTAGAGTGCTCCATCTCCAAAGCTAGAAAATCAACTGAAAAGTAAAATTCTTCGATATTGATTGAAAATCCTCGATTATCCCACGTGGTGCCTTAATAGATCTATCAACTAACTGCAGGGTTACCGAAGTAGGTTTTAACTCATCAAATTCAAAAAAATCATACATTGAACTAGATAAAATATTTACACTAGCCTCTAGATCTAACAAAGCTTTCTCAATGTATAGTTTTCCTATGACACAAAAGATGATGGGGGTACCTAGATCCTTAAGTTTAGGTGGGGTAGCATGTTGGAAGACAGAACTAGCCTATTCAGTAAGACAAACTTTTTTGGAGATTTATGTTCTAGATTGTTGTTTTTGTGTGCACAAATCTTTCAAAAATTTTGCATAGGCTGGAACCTATTTTATTGCATCAAGAAGGAAAAAATTAATTTGAACTTATTTAAATAGCTCTAACATTTTATCTAATTTATCCTTGTTAAATGGCATAGGGGATTCTAATGCACTGAAGAATGGAGCTTTGGATAATTTAGGTGATGCTATAGATATTGGTTCATCCCTTGCCCTAAGCTCCTCCTTTTTTGTTGGTTCAAACTCAGTCAATTTTTTATTGGTTTTGGTTTTTTTAATTTCACCAAATTATTTTATGATCTTATCATTCCTGAGGGTCATAATAGATTAGGCTTATTTGAAAAAAGTTTCATGGCCATTAAAATTCTGAACCCTATGTTGACCTCTAGGATTAATCTCGGATTGACTGGATAGTTTTCCCTCCTCCCTCTTACTGAAGCCAATAGCTAATTGACCTATTTGGGTCTCTAGCTTTGCTATCGATGGCGTGTGAGAATGAAGAGTTTGGGAGAAGATTTCTATTCTTGCTAAAGCTTGTAGAACCTTCTTCTCAAAATTAGAACCATAGTTGCTAGGAGAAGGTTGAGGGGTATTCTGATACTGAGGGTATGATGTGTTCTTGAATAGCATCCCCTGGTAATTAGGTCTGTGGGAAGCTGGGTTGACCATAGGTTATGATTTTCAAGAGAAATTTGGATAATTCCTCCGGTCGAGATTATACGTGTTGGAATATGGGTCATTTCCTGATCTAGAAATAGTATGAGTTTGGGCTTGGTGGACTTGCTCCTGTACAAGCTCAGGAAACTGATGGGTTGCTGGGCAATCACCAATAGTATAAATAGGACTCGAGCAGATTATACAAACATCTTATGACTGTACAGATGGAGAAGAGGTATGATCAACTTGCAGTAGTCGATCGAGCTTCTAGGATAGTGCATCCACTTTATTGTGGATGTCTATGGAGTGGCTTACCTTATACATTCCACTTCTTTTGGGTCCTAACCTAGGAGCTTCTCTAAACATGGTAGACATATAATGTAAAAAATTTTCGCTCATGATCTCAAATAACTGCTAAGCTTTCTGCTCGCTTTTAAGCATGAATGTCTCACCATAGAAAGAATCAACCATTTGTCTATGTTTTTCTGATAATCTATCATAAAAGCACTGGACCAATTGCCATTTGGGTATGGCATGGTGTGGACACTTGCGGATGAGGTCTTTGAGCCTTTTCCAAGTTTCGTGGAACATCTCTCCTAATTGAAAAAAACTAGTTATGATTTTTCTAATTTGATTTATTTTTCCAATTGAAAAATATTTCTTAAGAAATTCTTTTTGTAATTGGTCTCAGGTTAAAATAGTCATGAAATGTAATGAATGTAACCAATATTTGGCCTTGTCTTTAAGCAAAAAGAAAAATAATTTCAACCTAAGGGCTTCATCAAAGAGATTTTGAATTTTGACAGTAGAACATATCTCAAGAAATTCATCTAAATGTTTGTATGGATCCTCATTATTAAGTCCATAGAAAAATGGTAACATTTGAATAATACTGGACTTAATCTCGTATTGAGTTGCTTCTATAGGAGGTACTTGGATACATGGAGAGTAGGTATACGATGGAGTGAAGTACTCCCTTAATGGGCACGGTGGATCAGTCTCGTGATTACGATCCAGAATTCTAGCTCGATAGCTACAATGGTTTTTTCTATTTCAAGATCTAAAGGTTGGATTTCAGGTTGTAATGATCTACGTCCAAGCATACACCCTTACAATTATAATTCAGAACAAACCTTAAAGTTTTTTTTTTTTTTTTTATAATAAGAGAAGAGGGGAAGAAAGAGTTCTAAAGAAGAGAACCTAAGGAGTCCTGAAGCTAAGAAGAGAAATTAGAGTTTGATGTTAATTGCAATCAAGTTAGCACCTATCCTAAGGTTATTCTAGTTCTAGATTGCTCCCTACTATTCCAAGTTAGCCTTCAAGCCCTCCAAGTCGGAGTTTGACCAACCAACTAGCCAGATAAGTATAAGGTTAGTGGGAGTCCTTTCGTTGCTTTTCTTAGACATCAATTAAATTGATCAGATCAGCAAATGGAACCAATTACAAACTACTTTCCTTCGAGCCCAATCATCCCACAAATCACTTGCCTAGCACCAGCTAGCTAACCAAGTCTAACTCGATCCAACTCTCAGGATCACTTGTTCTATTGAGCTTGAAATCCTTAGGGGTCAACGTCTAATTAATTTTAGATTAAGGTCTAAGTTATGCAGATGCAAGGAAGTGATTTATGGACTAAGAAAGAATGATCAAATCTTCATCTTATCTTAGTGAATGGATTGTGCTCTTAAATTTAATTATAGAGATGCAATGTAAAGAAACAAAGTGTCCAATCAAGTTAAAAAAAATTTATATTTGAGGTTACGCTATCTTAGTTAAGTGATATGAAATGTCAGTGGCTTTTTTTTAGGATTTATAATTTTATTTTTTATATTTTTTTTTGATTTTATAAGAAAATAAATTTAAATGATTAAGTTTAAAAAGTAATAAATTACTAGGCTATAAAAAGTAGTAGATTAATCTAAACTATAAAAAGCAGGAAATCCCTAAGATTAAAAAGTAGTAAATTAGTTATGCAAAATAAGATAATTATTTAATTATACAAATAAGATAATCTAGCTAGAATGTAGCAAAAAATAAAAATTAAAAAAAAAATAAATCAACCATGCCAAGATCCTCAGCAATAGCACCAAAATTTGATGATAGTCATTGATAGCACCAAAATTAACTCTACTCACTACGTAGGTAGAGTGAGTCAAGATCGTATCCTCAGAAATCTTGGACTAAGTTGAGATTGTGAAATAAAAAAAAATATTTTAATTTAAAAAATTAAACTATCCTAAAATTGATGTAATTAGAAAATATAGATCTCAAGGGTTGAATTAATTTTGCACTAATAGAGTTGTATCTCTCTTTTCAGTTACGATTAATCTTAGAAAAATACTTGTCTTTCCTCGGCATGTCCCATATCTATAGATCACGGTGCATCTCTAGAAAGTACTAGATAAATAACTCTTCTTTCCTCGGTACGGCCTATACCCGTAGATCATGATGCATCTTCAAAAGCAAAAGTTGTTCCTAATATTAATCTAATAGAAAATCATAAATGAAAGCACATAAAAGAAAGCAAATAAAGAACTCATGATAATTTAAATAAAAAGCATAATCTTTATTGCATATAAAAGAAATATAGGAAAGTTTAGAACAAAATAACCTGCTCTATGTCATTACAAAATTTCTTCTCCCTCCTGAGACTGCTATCCTAGCTGCTCATGGAGAAATCCCTTCCTCTTCCTCTATGCAAGGCTCTAGAAGGATTCCTGGGATGATCCTCAAGTAGGAGTATAAGAGCCTTTTTATAAATATTAGAAGAGAGGAGTTTTATATGATTTTCAGATGTGGGACTAAAGAAGGGATTTTTGAATGACTATGATTTATTTTTACAAATATTGAAAGATTGGATGGATATCTTTAAACAAAATTTCTAAAAAAGATTAATTTGTCATTCACGCGTTGCACCTAAAACCGCAAGCTAACGCCTTCCTTCCATATATTTCCATACACTTTCTTCTTATAATGGAAGCATAACAAAAAAACATCAATTATAAAATAATAAAGATTAAACAATACAATTTGAATACTTCTTATATCATATTTAATATATTGATCAATCACAGCGAGACATCTCCATCCGAATAGAGAGGACTCGGTCTTAGGGGGCAAAATCTTTCAAAAAGCTGATTTTTGGGTTCCTAAGAACAAGATGTCTCATGGTCAAATCGAGAGGACTTGAAGTGGAATGAGATGTCTCAAGGCAAACCGAAAAGTCTCGAAACTTGGTGACAGCCTTCAATGGATAGTTCTAGAATCTATTTTTTTCATCTTCAACGGCTAGTTCTTGTCTCCAATGGTTAGATTCAGGCCTTTTTGGACTTTATCATTTCAAGCTTGGTAGGAATGGTCCATATATTAAAGAAGAGAAGTGATACTTATGAAAGATAGAGAAAAGGAGAGAAACATAGCAACACCCAGTTTTTTACACAAGTAGACTTCTTCTATCAAATTTTCTCTCAAGTATTAAAGCAACCTCAAGAGCATTAACTTTCAGTAATTAAGGAGGCAATCATCAAGCTTCATCCATAACATCTTAGCTCATTTAAGGAGCATCCTGTGCTGTAAATCTTTGATTTTCTTTCTTTGTGTATTAGGTTTCAGCTGGAACTGAAACTAAGGGATTAGGTTAATCCATCCTATTAATTGGATTGTATTACCTTGATTAAGGTCTATAAAGATTTTGGTTGGTGAATCTAAGGAAAACCAACTGAATTTTGGGATAGTCAATCCAAAAAAACTATTCGACTATAATCTTGAGGGATCATAGTAAAATTTTTAAGAGTATTGCTTGGAAAGTGGATGTAGATATTGGGAGTGCACTGAACCACTATAAAATCTTCTATCTTATGTGTGTGCTTGCCTTTTCTCTTCTTGCATAACTTATTTAGCTTTCTGCATATAACTAGTTAATCTTTGCACATAATTACTTTTAGTTTTTTTTTAAAAAACCCAATTCACCCCCTCCCCTTTTGGGTTGTCTTGCTGGGCAACAATCTCCAAATCCTACCAAATATCAAGCTTCTACCAAGATTAAGCTCTCAAAACCACAATGGACCAAATATTAAGCTCTCAAGCTTCTACCAAGATTAAGCTCTTAAAATCTCCAAATCTCCCAATCGAGCCCTTTGCCACTTATTGGCGTACTCCTCGCTGCTCTACTGGGATACATAGAATAATAATGTAACATATAAGATGTAACTATATTTTTTTAAAATAATAAGACACCAAACATCTATACAATATTAAATTATCTCTGCATAACTCTTTCCCCTAAAATTCTCTAATAGATCATTCTCTCTCATAAAAGACTCTATATCCAGATGGATCATCTTCTTGCATCTGCTCTTTTTATAATTGTCAATACTCATTGATAAAATTTATAGATCTTTTTTCTAGTATATTACACTCACTTTAACTGACTACTATCCAATTGCAAATCCTCTGGAGTCACATAAAATTTTTGGTATAAATACATAAAGTATTTTTTTATCTTTTAAGTTGATTTTCTTCACTTCTAAATTGAACTTATTCTCTTCTTTAGATTCATCTTTGTCCTTATATTTGACTACGTACCCTAAAGCCTTAGCAACTTCATCTAATTCATCTTCTTTGGTTTAATATAATATTCCATATATGCTCTGAATATATTCATCTATTTTCAACTCAAGTCCATATTATCAGTCTAACATAGACATAGTTTTTCCATAATTTTTTTCAACATTTTCTTTGATGAAATCTCTACAACATCCATTTCTATAATAATAATCAAGAGAAATATAAAATATTCATAGAAGAAAAAATTATACCAAATATTCATCAATTTTCATATATTTCTCTTCCTTTATCTTAGCAAAAACAACAACTTGAGAATAATTTCATTAGAGCAGTATTTAAATATGGCAGATGGACAAAAGTTAGTATTCATAAAACCAAAATCAAACTGAACCTATAATATGGTATTTTATAATATATAGGATCATCGCCTGAATATATATTTAGAGATTGTCCTTCTATTCATGGGTAAAATGTATCTATTCAAAGTTGGTCAAATCTAAAAGACATATTATACCATCAGTAGAACACTAGGTTATTATAATGGAGTGGGGATTCTATTGATAAAGAAAGAAAAATGAAGTCAAGAAAATTTTTACTTTCATAGAGGCCGTAGGATTGGAGCCGCAGGCTCGAGATGGCGGGGCAGGGTCGTAAGGGCCGGGGCCATGGCTCAGGGGATGTAATAGCAGAAATGAAAGGAGCAGGGGATGGGGCCATGGGAAAGATGGCACGTGGGTCAGGGCAACAAGGTTAGGGTTAGGCCGATAGGGCAAGGTCCACAAGGAAGGCAGCGCATGGGTTAAGGTCGAGGGGTCAGGTCAGCAAGGTGGGGCCACAGGCTTGGAGGAGATGGGATAGGGGCTGTGGGGTTGAGCTAGCGACATTGGGGCTGGAAGGGTTGGGGTGGATGCAGGCATGGAGGGACGTGAGCTCGGGGCTGTGGGGTTGGGCCGATGGTGTTGGAGGCAATAGAGTCAGGGCGACCATGGGGTCAGGTCGAGGACGTCAGGGCCGATGGGGTCAGGGTCAAGCCAAGGACATGGGCCAGCAGGGTCGGGGTGCTGAAGTCAATTGGGGGTAGGGCAATGTCGTGGGGTCAGGTTGGGGACATCGGGGCAGCCGCAAAGTCGGGGTCGATAGCCATGGGGTTGGAACTGGGGACGTCGGGGCCGGTGGGGTCGTAGGCTCGGTCTGGACAACACAAGTTGTGGCAGACGGGGATAGGGTGGCCATGGGTATGGACGAATGCAAGCTCGGGATCGAGGGGTCGGGCCAGTATGCGGATGGGGCCGGTGGGGTCAGAGTGGCGACGGGATGCTGGAAGGAATGGGGTGGGGAGGAAGGAAAGGAGGGTTGAGGGGTGAGGGGGATTTGGATGCTGGTGAGAGGAGGATTAGGGGCAGGAACAAAAGAGAATGAGCGTGGGAGCGAAATTTTTCTCTCTTGATTTTTTTAATGTTGCAGATTATTAGCAATGGCAAACTTTTCATCTCTAATACCATCGAAAAAGCATTAGCGATGGACTCCATCGATAAAAGCATTAACGACGGACTCCATCACTAAAAATAAAAATTCCATTGCTAATACTTTTATTAGATAATTAAATTTTTTTCATAATTTTTATTAGCGATAGCAAACTTGCCATTGTTAATACCATCGATAAAAAAATTATTATTAATACTTTTTTCTATTTTTTCAAAAATATGATATAATTTTAGAATTTAAAATTTATCTTTGCCATTCATTATCTAAATAATTATCATTATAGTATCATCGCAAAGGACTGCCTCGATCCAATAGTCCTAGCTATGTCGATCAATAAAATTTAATTTTGATGGTCACAAATGACTGCTTGATAATCTGATAGATAGAAACCACCGATGGATCTAAAAACTTACAATAATGATCTCGATGATATTCATAGTGTACTATCAAAATTTTATTTTAATCGGATATCACTATCATGATCAATTTAGCATAGAATGATTTTGATGGTTAAATAAAAAATGAGTGATCAAAAGATCAAACAATGTCCGATTATGGAGATTTTATGGATAAATGATCTTTGCTTTTACTTTAATCATTTGTATGGTGACGATCATAAAACTCAAACCGTATGTATATGAACCATCTATATTAAGTAGATCTTACAAAAGTACAAGTATAATTACTTAAGGACTTTAAGAATGAGTATTAAGAGATATATTATTTTGGATAGTTCATATATGCATAGTTTTAATTTTATGATCACCATCATAAAAATGATTAAAATAGTAGTAAAGATAATTTATCTAAAAAATTATCTTAATCGGACACCATTTAGCCTTTTGATTATTCTTTTTTTTATTTAATAGTCAAAATAATTCCATACTAAATTGATCAAGATAATGATGTTTGATTGAAGTAAAATTTTGATAGTATCCTACAAATATTACCAAGATCATCATTATAAATTTTTAAATCTATCGGTGGTTTTTATCTATCAGATCATTAAGCGATCATTCATGATCATTGAAATTAAATTTTATTAATCGACATAGCTAGGGCTATCAGATCGAGATGATTTTTTGCGATAATAGTCTAATGATAATTATTTAGATAATAAATGATAAAGATGAACTTTAAATTCTAAAATTATACCATACTTTAAAGATAATAGAAAAAAATTATAAAATTTTTTTATTTTTATATAACAGCAACTTCATTGGAAATAGTGCCATTGCTAATAAATTTAATAAATAAAAAAATTTGGGATGGCAATGTCTGTCGCTAATATGTCATCACTAATGCTAATTGAAGGAAAATCCTGATTTTCCGATCCAGGTTCGTTCAGATCTGATCAGATCAAGAGATATATTTCAAAAATTTTTCTCTTGATCCCAATCAGATCTTGATATGTTTCAAATCTGATTCTTATTATTTTAATAAAATAAAATTAAAAGATAAATTAAATCAAATTTAATTTACCTGATCTGGGTAATCCTATTACCCTGTTGATGATCCTGTTTGCAGCAGAAGGTTCTGGATCTAGCCACGCAAGCGCCTGGCCTCTACCGGTATCCACTCGGGTTGGATCTGGAGATCCTCTTCTTCTCTATCATGTCTCCAAAAATTAGATCTGGATCTGATCTGGAGGATCTTCAAAACTCCTTTTGAAGATCAGCAGTCGTCCTTTGCAGCAGTGCAGCCTTCTTCTTTTGATCGCCTTTCTTTTGATCTGGAACGCACCAACCAAAATCCAAAACTCTTTTGGACGTGGAGAGGAGAAGGAGGAGAAGTTTAGGCATGGAGGAAGAGGGGAGAGGCAGCCTTGGGGCGTGGGAAATCTCTATTGAATTGCATTATAATCTGAGTTGGGCGCAGGGTCTTATTTATAGACTAAGCGTGATCCAACTCCTCTTCCTCCCAACCAATCACAACCCTTTGTGAAATCAGATCTAAATCTGATTGGTTGGAATAGAGACCCCTGGATTCCTCCTTAGAGGGCGCCTAAGACCAGTCAAACTGGATTCTTAGTAGAACTCTGATTGGAATCCAAAAGGGAGGTGGAGTCCTTGTCCAACAAGGACTCCAAGGCGCCTCCAACTTGGGCGCACGCCTAGGGTGGCGTGCGCCCTCCTCCTTGCCAGGTTCTGGTAGGGGGGACAGGCCCCCACCAGTTTCTCCAATAGGTGCCGTGACACGTGGGACAAAAGTCAAAGTGTCTATGGTCAACATTTGACCAGTCAAAGGTCAACTTTTGACCAAAGTCAAAGGACCAAAAATGGCAAGTGACCAAAAATGGTAGGTCATGTCTTATAAAATAAGAAAACCTTCTCTAACTTGGACAACCTCCAGTTAGACCATATGAAGGCCTCTGATTGAGCACAAACTCCTTTGGCTCAGTCAGGACAACTTATTTGTGATAGTAAAAAGAAGAACGTTAGGTTCAATCGAGTGCTAGCACGATTTTCTTGAACTAATTGAATCTCATTCAGATCAATTGAACTAGATTAGTTCAATTGATGATCACCAGATTCAAACCTTGTTTGTGTACCCAGTTTAGGTTCAGTTCTGTATGGTAATGGGATATGTCATGATCTCTATCATAAGACATCATCGAAACCTCCTTTCGATGGATCAGAACTCTTCTGATTCGAACAGCTAGAATGATCGATCATCTAAATCATTCTAATTGCTCCAAAATCCACCAGTGACACCTAGCCAGTATATGGTGGCAACCCATTAGAGCTGAATGCGAACTCTTTGTGCAGCTACCTGTGTGATTAAGTTCTTCTATCTTGAGCCTCGATCAGATTAGGGTTAAGGTAAACTCGTCAAACCATAATCTCCCTGTCATATGATATAATCATTCGATTCGAGTCCAATGTGAAAACCTAAATAGAAACTCTTTCTATTATTTCACTCTGCCATGGCCATGGGCTTCAGGACTTGATTCTCATGATTATCATAGGGCTGCTCCTCTACCACCGAGGTAGATAGATCCCATCTTGATGCAATCCAGTTCCTACAATGACATGCTATAGCCAAACATACACCTCAGGGTTCCATATGGCTAGGAGACTGAGTAATGGTGTAGTCAAACTATAACACCCTCAAGGTGAACTGCCGATGCATCTCAGGTCAAAAGAATCAGACACACTCTACAGCAATTCGAGTCATCTTGACGAGAAGGTAAACTCCCTAATGACTACTCGAGTGGTCACGTCTCAGTGCCCGTCGTTCTCTAACGAGTACCTGTACTTTCGCTTAGTGTCTCGACACCATAGACTCAAGAATCATCTACTAAAGAGAAGCGATCGTACACCAACCTTCGGATCAATCCACCATCCTCATGATGATCCTATGGTCTGGGAGCTGTTTATGAGTTAATAATGATTATTCATGTCTTAAATTTCAACTCTTGAAAATTGAATTTCATTACCATTAACTCAAAGGATGTATCACAGACACTAAATCACAGATGTGATAGAAATAACCATTTATTGATTTTAGTTAAAATTTATATTTTACCCTAGAAGTGTATTACAAGTGTCAGCCAATTCTAGCTTCTAGGTACATATATCTAACAATCTCCCACTTGTCTAAAGCCAATTGGCTAACAAGTCTAAGTTCATCTTCTCAAGGTGGCTTCGATCTCTGTTGTCCACGGCTTTGTAAGTGGGTCTGCCACATTATCTGCGGAAGTTGACTCTCTTGACCTCGACATAACCCTTTTTGGGTTCGTGGATGGGGTGGTATCACCGTTTGCTTGGAACTCTTCCAGCACAAACAGTCTGCCAGATGTCGACTTTCGATCATCTATATCGAGACATGAAATTCGAGTCTGTGTATCCCTGGACCAGGAGTTCTCCATTACCAAGACCAGCATCAATATCCTAGTTCTTCTCAAGTACTTAAGGATACATTTCACAGAAGTCCAGTGTTTCTTCACCTGGATTGACTGATATCTGCTTGTGACACTCACAGCTGCGGCTATATCAGATCGTGTTACATTAGCATGGCATACATAAGGCTCCCTATTGGGCAGAAGCATAAGGGATCTTGCTCATGCGTTCTTATTTCCTTAAGTGTGCTGGGGCACATCTTTCTTGGAAAAAGATGAATACGCATGTCTGAAGGCTATAATTCCCCTCTTAGAGTTTTCCATACCTAAAACCTCTTTTAGTACTTCCTCTATGTACAT
>QRFJ01002937.1:132211-151325 GCA_006176705.1 Cocos nucifera | reverse complement strand
AAGTCCTAACCGTAGGACAATAATCTCCTACACAATTCACATCATCTTCTAATCATTAGAAGATTTATTCAATCTATGCTAGCCCAATCCATCATGTGAGTGAATGTCCTATGACTGCACAGTTTCCATCTTTTATCCAAGAACAAGTCCAAGTTGCTAAAGGCTACTCCAAGCCGGTTAATGATCCATTTTTAAATTCATATAATCCAGATTGGAGTAACCACCATAATTTTTCTTGGACATCTCAACAGACTCAGGCTCAGACCCAAATTTTATCGGTGCAAAATTATCAAAATGGATCCCAATACCAAAATTATGCCTATAACAGAGGTCAGCCTAGTAAGCCTTTTCAGCCACCATATCATAATCAGCCCTCATACCCACCTCCTCAATAGACCAATCTAGCTGATGATAGATTTAACCAACTTTAACAATTGATTCTGACTCAGCAACAATCTATCGCCAAGCTAGAAGTTCAAATAGGATAATTAGTTGAGTCTAACATGAGGAGAGAACTAGATCAACTACCGAACCTACCAATTTCAAACAATCCATCTAATATCCACTAACCATCTGGATCAAGTTATCAATTTAATGTCTCACTTAAGAATCCCCAATCTGAGAATACCAAAGTAATTTCTGAACTTAAAAGCTATAGGATTCTTATGGACCCATACCAAGACCAGGTGAAAGAGGCTAGTACTGATGCTAGCCAAAATAAAAATTTAAAAAAATTGGTTAGTACTGAGACTAACCACATAGAAGAACCCGAGCCAAGAATTAGTACCGATACTAGTTCCAATTTAAATGAGATAGACATAGGAAAAAAGAGAATAGATGATTTACTCGAGACTTATAAACCTAATGTCCTATTCCCTTCAACCCAAGAAGCCGATTCTTCTTACAAAAATCAAGAGACATGTAATGAAATATCAATGGAGTTGTTTAAACAAGATCATATTAATTTACCTCCAGAATTAAAATCATATTTAATCACCATTCTAGCACCCATTGAATCAAACTTAACTCCTAATATAAAAACTCAATTCATGAGCATTTTAGAAGAACAAATAGAAGAAATTCTTAATAAATATGGGTCTGAGAATGGGATTACAAATTATATCCCTAAAATTAATAATGATTATATCAATAATGGGATTATAAACCAACTTTCTGAGATTGGCAATTCAGAATCATTGAAATTTGTCCATCCAATATTCGACACAGGATAGTGAGCTGCATTATGTCTGGCTAAAGATAGTAAACTTAGCACTTATTCGGAGGCAATCCAATATTTAGTTTTTATCTAATTTATCTTTTTAATTTATTTTTTTTAGAAAAATTTGAATAAGTTGGAGGGAGAGCCTAAATTTTCAAAGACATATGCTAGACCAAAAAAATAGTCAGGTATATTCTTTCATATTCTTTATTACACCCTTTATTTTTTTCTTCTCCATTGAGGATAATGTTGATTAAGTTGGAGGGAAAGAAAAATAAAAATTTTAAAATTTTAAGTTCTTGAAAAAGCTAGTATTTAGTATTTTGACATCTGATTATGCTTAAGAATTGAATTAAACTAAGCATTTTTAAAAGAAATTGACACATAGATTAGAGAATCTATGAGATATTGAGGAATCAAGTATTAAAAAAGTTCAATAAAGAATTAAGTCCAGAGCATAAAAAGTTTTTTTTGGAGCATTTTTAATTTTTTCTACTAGCATCAAAGAAAAGTCTACTTTTTATAGGCTTGTGTAGGATAACTATATATTTTTTTATATAAAAAAATTAAATAAAATAGTTTTCAAGTACTTCTTACTGAGTAATCGAACCTCTTTGCCTAAGCAAGCATTGAGTTTTGCGTCAAAAGATGGGAAGGGCAAAGAAGCTCGTTGTAAAGCTAATCTTAACTCATAGCCTATTGATTCGAGCTAGTAAGCCCGAGGGGTATTCTATACCTAGTGTCCTAAAGCCAACTGATTTAGAAGTCATTGGCCTGAGACTCGCTACATGGATCAAATAGAAAGCTTAAGAGATTAAGATACTCAATAGTGATACAACGTTAAAAATAAAAATAAAAAAAAATATTGGTTTTCCATCAAGTAATCGGGTCTCATTGCCTAAGTAAGCAATGATATTTACATCAAAAAGTGGACAATGTAAAAATAAAAATCAATAAATAAAGGATGAAAGTAGCAATACACTTGTCTATATGAAAGTTTAGACAAATCAAAGATAAAGATGGGATAATTTAGAAAAAGTTTAGAAAAATTTAATGTTCTTTACTTAATTATTTTATTGATAAGTATTAATACCCCAATGATATATCTCACTTAAACTCTATTGAATATCAATGACCATTTTGAAAACTGCTTAGGTAAAATTCGAAACTCTAAAATTAAAAGGTATTTAAAACTAAATTCTTTCTTTACTCGAGGATGAGCAAAGCTTAAGTTGCGGAATGTGATAAGTACCATAAATTTATCTATAAAAGTATTAATTTATTAATTAATTTATACTTATTTTTAAGAATTAATAATTAATTGATATATATTTAAAAAATTAATATTTTTATTAATTAAAAATAATAATAATAAAATAATAAAAATTAAAAAATAAAATTTTATTATCAATAGAAAGATCTGATTCTTTTGATCACAACAAAATAAGTTTGGAGCAAAACAGAGCTAAAACAAAAAAGATATAAATTTTTAAAGAAATAAAATAAAAAATTTAAATGAAAAAATAACATACGGCTCAAACGGCTCAAGCCGCCACGCCACAGCAGTTGACGCATCCAAACAAGCCAAGCCAAGCCGACCAAGCCAGCACGCCAAGCCATCCATGCTAGCCGACTCAAGCCTAGAAGCTATCAGCCGGTCTACAACATAGTGTGGACCGTCAGCTTAGCTGACACCGGCAAATCAGAGCTTGCCACGTGGTGGATCTAGATCCCTAAAGGGTTTACAGAAAATTCATCATAATTCATAGGGCATTTTAGTCTTTTCATCTATTAAGAAAAGGTGCTGATTGGTTGCGGTGCATGATATGGCCGGTCCACACAGTCCATGAGAATAATAAACGCGCGATCGTGTAGTGGTGGTTGTTTGCGGTCAAGATCAAATGGTCAAATTTTTTTTTTCGATTATTGATTTCACCCGGATCACCATCGGATGGCAGCGCTTGATTCCAGCTTCGATCCGACGGTCCAAAAGGCTTCCGATGGCGATCAAACTCTCAAGCGCATGATCAATGGCCTAAATTCCTCCATCAAGCATGATCCAACGGTCAGAAATTAATCCGACTTGATCTAGGCCATTACACGTCTATTTTTGGTATTTTTGAAAGCATTGGTTCACCATCTAACGGTCAGAATTAAAAGAACTCAACAAGGGCTATTTTAATTCAAATTTCACTCAGATTTCTTCCTATTTTCATGATTAAAACAACCCTTAGTCCCACATTGCCTCAAAAAGAAAATATCTAGCCTCCCCAGCTCTATAAAAAAAACCCAGGCCTTTAGAAATCAATATCTTCAGTCAAGGTGAAGCTTTGGTACATGGTAAAGCTAGGCTCTGGGTTAATGGCTGCTTCGAGGCAACTGGTGTTGAGAGAAAAAGCTGGGCTTCTACACCATCTTTCCACCCATGCTGATCCAAGATCAGAGATCAGGCTATTTTATTTTTTTTATTTTTTTTTTAAATTTTATGTATTTAAATTCTAAAATTTTAATTAATAAAAATTTTATTATTGCACTTTAATTTTAGTTTTTTTATTTTTATTATAATTTAATTTTTGTATTTTAAATTATTACTTTTTATTTTATTATAAGTAGATGCTAAGATCTAACTAGTAGATCTTAGTACCAAGTTTAAATTTCTGTACCTTTTTTTTTTTGCTTTTTCGACTTCACTTTTGATCCCAAAACTCTTTTCTTTTTTTTTTCTTTTATAAAATCAAAGATTTCAAATCTATAAACACTACCTTTCCTATAGATTCGATCTAACTCACTGCTATTTATGGATTTTTAATTATTTTTAGAAGTCAGATTAAACTGATAAATATGGTGTCTTAACGATAACATCGCATTCCTATCACTTCCATTGATCTTTTTGAAAATACATGATTCCTTCTCGCTTTTAATGAAACCAAATAATTTGATCACATCATTAAAATGAGTATTCCAGCTTCAAGATGCTTGTTTAAGTCCATATATGGACCTTTGCAGCTTGCATACTTTATGATCAGTATCACTGGATGTGAAACCTAGCGATTGTTCCATATAGATATCTTCCTCAAGATATCCATTTAAGAACACCATTTTTACGTTCATTTATCATATTTCATAATCGAAATAGGCTGCAATAGCAAGCAATGTGCGGATGGATTTTAGCATGACTACTGGTAAAAAGGTATCCTGATAGTCAATGCCTTTGTACTAATTATATCCTTTTGTCACTAATCTAGCTTTGAATGTCTCCACATTCCAATCTACACCAATCTTTCTCTTGTAGATCCATTTACATCCAATAGGTACTATACCTTCAGGTGGATCTACCAAGGTCCAGACTTGATTTGAGTGCATCGAATTAATTTCTGACTTCATTGCCTCTAACTATTTCTCGGAGTCGATATCTGATATTGCCTTATCATAGATTTTGGGATCATCATCATGAACTCCATTACCTATGAGGAACATTTTTTTTACTTCCTCTGAAATAGTACCTAAGTATCTCTTAGGGGGATGGAAAATTCTTTTCGATCTACAAGGTGGAGGACGTAGTGATTGTATTGGCTCAGCCTGATTTGGTTCTATAAGATCCTTAGCTTGTTGCTCTTGGGAGACTTTCTTCTCGAGCTTGATCTACTTTTTAATGCCACCATCTTGAATAAACTATTTTTCAACAAAGATGGCATGCCGATTCACAATCACATTATGGTCTTCTGGAATATAGAAATAATATCCTAATAACTCTTTAGGATATCCTATGAATCGAGCTCTAAAGGACCTATAGTCTAACTTGTCTGCTTGTTGTCTTTTGACATGAACTAAATAACCCCAAATTCTAAGATGACTTAGACTTGGTTTCTTACCATGCTATATCTCATATGGTGTGGTAGGAACGATTTTAGAGAGAACCCTATTCAATAAATATATAGTAGTTAACAGACTATGTCTTCAAAAAAAAATTAGAGAGGTCTATGAAGCTCATCATGGATCAGACCATATCTAATAGGATCCGATTTCTCTGTTCTGAAACTCCATTGAGTTGAGGTATTCTAGGTGGAGTCCATTGAGAGACTATACCATATTGCTTGAGATAGTCCAGGAATTCTCGACTAAGGTATTCACCTCCTCGATCTGATCGAAGAATCTTAATGAATTTTTTAGCTTGCTTTTTCACTTCATGTCTAAATTTCTTAAACTTTTCAAAGGCTTTAGATTTGTGTCTTATAAGATACACATACCCATACTGAGATAAATCATCGATAAAGGTTATGAAGTAGATAAAGTTACCTCTAGTCGGCACATCTAATGGGCTGCACACATCAGTATATACTAGGGTAAGTAAATTCGTGGCCCTTTTCCCATGTCCTACAAAAGGGAGCTTAGTCATTTTGCCATGAAAATATGATTCATAAATTGAATATGACTCAAAAGTCAACAAACTCAATAGCTCAATTTTTTTCAATTTGTTAACCCTATCTTCTGCTATATGACCTAGCCTTAGGTGCCATAGATACCTATCATTTGGACTATCCCTGGGTCATTTTGATCTTATGGCATTCATATTTTGCTCGATATTAAAGATAGATACATTAATATGTAACTGGTAGAGACCGTTAATAAGAAAATCACTTGCAATTTAATTTCTTTCATAAAGAATATTACAATGATCCTTAAGAAAACTAATTACATAGCCTTCTTATGCTAAACATAAAACAAAAATCAAATTCCTACTTGCAGTAGGCACATAATAACAATTCTTAAATACTAAATCTAAGCCAGATGGTAGTCGAAGAGGGTAGGTTTCCTTGGTCATAGCAGCAACTCTTGCACCATTTTTGATGCATAGGATCATCTCACCATCCCTCAGCCTTCTGCTATCCTCAAGATCCTACATGAAAGTACAAAAATAAGCACTAGAACCAGAGTCAATCATCCAACTAGATGCAGAAGAAATCGTAAGGTTAGATTCAATAATGAGCATACCTCTAGAAGGACCTATCTCCTTCTTAATCTTTAGGATGGATAGGTGATAGGAATGCGTTGTTGTCGTTAAGATACCATATTTATCAGTTTAATTCGACTTCTTAAAATAATTAAAAATGCATAGATAGCAGTGAGTCGGATCGAATCCATAGGGAAGGTAGTATTTTTAGATTTGAAATCTTTGATTTTGAAAAAAAAAGAAAGAAAAGGATTTTAGGATCAAAATGAAGTCAGAAAATAAAAGGCAAAAATTAAAAGGCGCAGGAATTTAAACTTGGTACTAAGATCTACCAGTTAGATCTTAGCATCTACTTGCAATCAAAAAATAATAATAATTAAAATATAAAAATTAAATTACAACAAAAATTAAGAGCATAAAATTAAAGAGCATAAAATTAAATATTACATTAATTAAAAAGTTTATAATTTAAATATATAAAATAAAAAAAATAAAATAGGCTGATCTCTAATCTTGGAACGGCATTAGTAGAAAGATGGTGTAGAAGCCCCACTCTTCTTCTCGACACCAATTACTTTAAAGAAGCCATTAACCCATAGCCTGGCTTCATCTTGTACCAAAGCTTCACCTTGATCGGAGATGTTAATTTCTGGAGGCCTGGGATCCTTTTTATAGAGCTAGGAGGGCTGGAGAGTTTGCTTCTGGGCAATGTGGGACTAAGGAACTCTTTGATCATCAAAATATAAAAAAATTTAAATAAAAATTAGATTAAAAGAAGTTCTAGATGAATTTTGCTATTCTAGATAAAATTTGGCCATAAGTAGGAATCCAACGGTCCAAAAATCATCAAAAACGGATTGAGTATATCTAATTTCTGAGCAAGAAAGTTTACTTTATTTATCAAATTTGAATCAGTCTTAGGACTAGATTCTAGATGTTTAAATTCATGAATCCCTGCCTAGGTTTGGTAGAAAGATAATGAAGCATGGTTAATTGAGTTTTCACTCAGGATTTCAAATAAGGAATAGCCTTCGTCCTCACTATTGTTCATGAATGCACCTCCATAGGATGCATCTACCATTTGTCTATATTGATCTTCTAAACTCTCATAGAAAGCTTGAACTATTTGCCACTTAGACAGATTATGGTGTGGATATTTTCTAAGAAGTTTCTTAAGTCTCTCCCATTACTCGTGAATCTATTCTCTTGGAAGCTGAGCAAATCCAATGATAGTTCATCTCATAATGTTGGTTCGGCCTATAGGATAAAATTTTTTAAGAAATTCACTTTGCAAATCAGCCCAAATTTTAATTGGTCTTCCTATTGTCTCAAGCCAGTACTTGGCTTTATCTTTTAATGATAAGGAAAATAAAATTATTCTGAGGGCATCATTAAGTAAATTTTGAATTCTCACCATAGAGCAGATTTCTAAGAATTCATCCAGATGTTTATAAGGATCTTCATTGATGTTCCCATAGAAAGATGGAAGCATCTAGATTGTAGTTGGCTTGATCTCATAGTGGGTAGCATGAATTTCAGGTAATTGGATACAAGTCGATGGGTTATAGGTAGAAGGAATAAAGTATTTCTTCATCTGCTTAGGTGGTTCTCTAAAATTTTTAGTCATTTGTTTATCGGATTTAATATAATTCAGTCTTTTAATTTTATGGTTGGGTTCAACTAGATCAGGTAAAGTGATTTCCTACCATGCATGCACTAGTGCAATCCTATCATGTTGTTCAAAAAAAAATTTTAGAATTTTTTTATTTTTTTTTATTATTTTATTATATTAAAAATTAATTATTTTATTTATTAACTTAATTTAATTTAATTATTATTTTAAATATTTTTTAGTTAGTTAAATTTAATTTTTATTTTATTTTATTTTTGAAGGAGAAAGGAGAAGAAAGAAGAGTTCTAAAGAAGAGGTCCTAAGGAGTCCTAGAACTAAGAAGAGAGAAAAGAATTAGATTTAATTAGGTTTGATGTTGGTTAGCAATCAAGTTGGTCAATCAATCCTGACTAAGGGTTATCCTAGATCTAGACAGCTCCTAACTGCCAAGGTCACCTTCAAGCCCTCCAAGTGTAGGATTAGCCAATCAACTAGCCAGGTAAGTGTAAGGTCGGTGGGAGTCCCCCGTTGCTTGCCTTAGACACCAATTATGCTTGGCCAGGTAAGCGAACGGAACCAATTAGAAACCACCTTCCTTCGGGCCCAAGTCGTCCCTGAACCACTTTCCTAGACACCAGTCAAATTGACTTATCCTAACCCGGTTCAACTCTTAGGATTCCTTGTCCTATTGAGCTCGAGTTCCTAGGGTTGATGTCTAATTGATTTTAAAATTAAAGGCTTAGGTCAATGCAGGATGCTGGTTGGTTGTTTGTGGGCTAAGGAAGGGTGATCAAATCCCCACCTTATCTTGTTTAATTGGGTTGTGCCCTTAATTTGATTTAATATGATATGCAAAAAAAAAATTTCAATCAAAGGGTTCTATGCAATTTAAACTAGATGCATGTAACTAATTAAATTCTGAAAGGCTTACCTTGCCTCCAGCAATCACCAAAAAAAATAAAAATAAAAATAAAAACTAATATGATGCATGCTCTAAACAGTTAGGATTTCTAATCTTATCATGAGATTTTTAATTAGATTTAAATAAATATTTTTTTAAAATTAATTTAAAAATAAAATAAATAAATAGATAAAATAAAAAGAAAAGAAACTAGGGTTAGGATTGATCTCACCAAGCAAAACTCCTGATTTTTTTTATTCTTTAATCTTTTTTTTTATAAAATAATAAAAAAAATTAGCAAGCAATATTTATAAGAAAATAAAAATTTTATTTATAATTTATAGAAAAATCAAAGAGGTCAAAAATTTAATGTCCGTGCCTTCTCCGACAACGGTACCAAAAACTTGGTGCATTTGCCAGAATTATTTTTAATTTATTTAAAATAAATCAAAGAAATCAAAATCAAAAATCAAAAATAATCTCCGGCAATGGCGCCAAAAACTTGATAGGAATGCGATGTTGTCGTTAAGACACCGTGTTTATCAGTTTAATCCGACTTCTTAAAATCATTAAAAATGCGTAGATAGCAGTGAGTCGGATCGAATCCACAGGGAAGGTAGTATTTTTAGATTTGAAATCTTTGATTTTTGAAAAGAAAAAGAAAAGAGAATTTGAGTTTTGGGAATCAAAAGTGAAGTCGGAAAAAAAAGCAAAAATTAAAAGGTGCAGGAAATTTAAACTTGGTACTAAGATCTACTAGTTAGATCTTAGCATCTACTTGCAATAAAATAAAAAGTAATAATTTAAAGTATAGAAAATTAAATTATAATAAAAATAAAAAAAAGAAATTAAAAGTGCAAAAATAAAATTTTTATTAATTAAAATTTTAGAATTTAAATACATAAAATTTAAAAAGAAAATAAAAAAATAAAATAGCCTGATCTCTGATCTTGGATCGGCATTGGCAGAAAGATGGTGTAGAAGCTCGGCTCTTCTTCTTCTCGGCACCCGTTGCTTCGAAGCAGCCTTTAACCCATAGCCTGGCTTCGCCCTGTACCAAAGCTTCACCTTGATCGGAGATGTTGATTTCTGAAGGCCTGGGGTCCTTTTTATAGAGCTAGGAGGGCTGGATATTTTTTTCTAAAGGCAATATGGGACTAAGGCCTTTGTAATCATCAAAATATAAAGAAATTTGAGATAAAATTTGAATCAAAATAGCTCTGATATGACTCTCTAAATCTGATAAAATTCCTGGCCATTCAATAGGAATCCAACGGTCCAAAAATCATCAAAATCGGATGCAGATCAAGCTCAGATCGGGTCGGATTAAATTCTGGCCGTTGGATCGCGCTTGATGGAGGAAATCTGGCCGCAAATCACGTGCTTCGGAGAGTCTTGATCGCCATCGGCAGCCTTCTGGACCATCGGATCGATCGCCTGGAATCGAGCGCTGCCATCCGATGGTGATTCGGGTAAAATCAGCAACCGAAAAAAAACCACTTGCCGTCCGATCCTTGACCGCAAACAACCACATCCGTCCGATCGCGCAATTACTGTTCCCATGGACCGCGTGGACCGGCCGCACCGCACACCGCAACCAATCAGCGCCTTTTATTGATAGATGAAAAGACCAAAATTACCCTTGTGAGCCGCGATAAATTTTCTGTAGACCCTTTAAGGGGTCTAGGTCCACCACGTGGCAAGCTCTGATTCGCCGGAATTTTGCTGAGCTGGCGGTCCACGCCTGGATCGTGGACCGGCTGATGGCTTCAACGGCTGAGTCGGCTAGCATGGATGGCTTGGCTTGGCTTGGTTGGCTTGTTTGGATGCGGACTGCTGCGGCATGGCAGCTTGAGCCGTTTGAGCCATTTTATTTTTTTATTTAAATTTTTTATTTTATTTCTTTAGAAATTTATATTTTTTTCATTTTAGCTCCGTTTTGCTCCAAACTTATTTCGTTGTGATAAAAAAAATGAGATCTTTCCATTGGTAATAAAATTTTATTTTTTAATTTTTATTTTTTTTTATTATTATTATTTTTAGTTAATAAAAATATTAATTTTTTAAATATGTATCAATTAATTATTAATTCTTAAAGATAAGTATAAATTAATTGATAAATTGATGCTTTTATAGGTAAATTTATGATACTTATCAGGGAGCGCTATTATCTTTCTCGTATTGTACGTGGATGATATCCTCCTTATTGGGAGTGATATTCCTATGTTGACCATAGTTAAAATGTGGTTATCTAAAGAATTCTCCATGAAAGACCTAGGAGAAGCATCCTTCATTCTAGGAGTTAAGGTCTATAGAGATAAATCGAATAGGATGCTAGGTCTTTCATAGAAGATGTACATAGAGGAAGTGTTAAAGAGGTTTAGCATGGAAAACTCCAAGAGGGGATTGGTACCCTTTAGACATGGCATTCATCTCTCCAAAAAAATATGTCCCAACACATCTGAAGAGATTGAATGCATGAGCAAGATTTCTTATGCTTTAGCAATAGGGAGCCTCATGTATGCCATGTTATGTACACGACCTGATATAGTCCATGCTGTGAGTGTCACGAGCAGATATCAGTCAAATCCAGATGAAGAACACTAGACTTCTATGAAATGTATCCTTAAGTACTTAAGAAGAACTAAGGATATGATGTTGGTTTTTGGTAATGGAGAACTCCAAGTTCAGGGATATATAGATTCGGATTTTATGTTCGATATAGATAATTGAAAGTCGACATTTGGGAGTCTGTTTGTGTATAATGATGGTGCTGTCAGTTGAAAGAGTTTGAAGTAGATAGTGATAGCAGATTTCACCATGAAAGCAAAGTACATCGCTACATCAGAAGCTATGAAGGAGGCATTCTGGTATAAGAAGTTCACCACAGAGATTGGAGTGATGCCATCGGATGCCATTTCTCTGTACTGCGATAATAATGGCGCCATAGCCCTTGCTAAGGAGTCGAGGTCTTATTAGAAATCCAAGCACATTGAGCGACGATATCACCCCATCTGCGATTACCTCGAGAAAGGTTACGTTGAGGTCAAGAGAGCCGACTCTACAGACAATGCGGCAGACCCACTTACAAAGCCGTTGGGCTAGCAGAAGATCAAAGCCCACCTTAAGAAGATGGGACTTAGATTTGTAGCCAATTGGCTTTAGGTCAAGTGGGAGTTTGTTAGATATGTGTGCCCTAGAAGCCAGATTTGCCGACACATGTAATACACTTCTAAGGGCAAAATTATAATTTTAACTATAAATAATAAAATAGGTTATTTTCTATCATAGTGTATATTTGAAATTTTGTGATATATCCCTTGAGTTAATGGTAATGATAGTTCATATTTTCAAGAGTTGAAAATTTAAGACATGAATTTTCATTATTAACTTATAAAATGCTCCCAACCATAGGATCATCATGAGGATGGTGATTGATCCGTAAGGTTGGTGTATGATCGCTTTTTTAGAATAGATGAGTCTTGAGTCTATGGTGTAGAGACACTGGAGTGAGAGTACAGGTACTCGTTAGAGAACGAGGACACTGAGCGTGACCACCTTGAGCAGTCATGAGGAATTCTACATTTTCATCAATTACTAGCTCAAAGCTATAGTGGTGTGTCTGATTCTTTGACTTAAGGTGCATCGGTAGTTCACCTTGAGGATGTTTTAGTTTGACTACACCATAACTCGATCTCCTAGCCATTCGAAACCCTGAGGTGTATGTTGGCTATAGCATGTTCATTCGGAATCCTGAGGTCTCCTAGCCATTTCAGCCATATGATGATCATAAGAATCAACTCCATAAGCCCATGGCCATGATAGAGTGAAATAATAGAAAGAGTTTCGATTAGAATTTTTACATTGGACTTGAATCGAATGATTAATTCATATGATGAAAATTAGGATTTGACGAGATCACCTTAAACCTAATCCAGTCGGGGCTTAAAATAGAGGAACTTAATCACATAGGTAACTGCACTGAGAGGTTCGCTTTCAGTTCTGATGGGTTGCCACCATATGCTGCTAGGTGTCACTAGTGGATTTTGGGAACAATTAGAATAATTTGGATGATCGATCATACTAGTTGTCTGAATCAGAAAAGTTTTGATCCATTGGAAGGTATTTTGATGATGTCGATGATAGAGATCGTGACTTATCCCATTACCATATGGAACTGAACCTAATTGGATCACACAAACAAGGGTTTGGATCTGGATATCATCAATTAGACTAACATAATTCAATTGATTTGAATAAGATTCAATTAAGTTCAAGAAAATCATGCTAGCACACGATTGAGCCTAATGTTCTCCTTTAATAATCATTAAAACTTATTTCAACTGAGCCAAATGTATTTGGACTCACTCAAAAATTTTTACTTTGTTTGCTGGAGCTTGTCCAAATCAGAAAAAGATTGTCTTAATTTATGAGATAAATTTGAGACAACACCTTCTATTTTCGATCACCTGATAAATCTTGTTTTTAGACATTGATCAAATATTGATCCTGGACACTTAGACATTTGCCCATGTATCATGCACCCATAAGAGAGTACCTGGGGCCTTAACTTCCTGCTAAAATGCAGATAGAAAGAGAATGCATGCTTAGGGAGGCATGCGCCCCATGAGGATAAAAGATGGAGTCCCATACAAATAGGACTCTAGGTTGCTTCAGGGGATTAAACTCTGTGGCGCCAAGAAGTCTTGTTTGATCCAGTCTTGGTGCCACCTATGGAGGGTTTTGAGGGTCTCTCATCTGATTGGATTAGATGATGTCATCCCACCAATCAGATTTAGATCTGATTGCACAAAGGGCCATGATTGGTCGGGATGATGTGGCACTGCATGGTGCAGTAGGGTCTATATAAACCCTATCTATACCTAGAATTTAATGCTTCTATCTTTAGCCCATACCATAAAGCCTCTCTTCCTCCTTCATGCCACCCTCTAGTCTTCTCTCTCCTCTCCACACCCAAGAGGTTTTGGGCATGAGTAAGGTGCGATCCAAGCAAGTGAAAGGCGCCAAGAAAGGAAAAAGGCAGCACTGCTGCAAGAGACAACGACTGTTCTTCAAAAGAAATTTTGAAGACCTTCAAGATCAGATATAGATCTAATTTTTGGAGGATTGATTGAGAAGGAGAAGTTCTCTAGATCCTACCTGAGTGGATACCGGTAGAGGCTAAGTGTTTACATGGCTACATCCAGAACCTCAGGCAAACATCAAAATCATCACAGGATAATTGGATTACCCAAAATAAAGATATAATTAAATTAGATTTAATTTTTATTTTTTATTTTTATTATCAGATCAATAAGATCGGATCTGAGGAGTCTTAGATCTAATTAGGATCTCAAAGAAATTTTTTTTGAAATATCCCTCTTGATCCAATTAGATCTGAATGAATCTGATCTGAAAAATAAGACTTTTTCCTTCACTCTCTGCAGGTCGGATCTCCTTCCAGACTTCTTCTTTAGCCAAACTTCTCTACAGGTCAGATCTCCTCCTAAACTCCTTCAGTCATAGGCCTTCCACACTGTTTGTAGTTGGATTTCACCAATCGACGAGAGGAATTCC
Source organism: Cocos nucifera (assembly GCA_006176705.1). Classification (NCBI taxonomy): domain Eukaryota; kingdom Viridiplantae; phylum Streptophyta; class Magnoliopsida; order Arecales; family Arecaceae; genus Cocos; species Cocos nucifera. Next base: position 137,065 of record QRFJ01002937.1, on the reverse strand, counting down.
TTTCGATTGAGTCTGCTACGGTCATCAAGAAGGACCTCATTATCTGTGCAAGTTTGGCTCTCAATACAATACAAGCCGACCTACATGCAGATGATCCTAAAGGGATCCAAACTTCTCTAGAGCTGTCGTGACTTGGAGCTCTTTACCACCAGCATAACTCCATCCGAACTTCGACCATTAATCCTCAATGGATATCACTCTCAACTGGCAAGTCACGATAACAGACACCACTCTCGACGGCAAATCATGATAATGGATACCACTTTCCATAATAAACCCACATGACTTGAACAGCCCACTACCAGATACTTACGACTGTCACAATCAGTTTGTTATAGGCTCCATCTATAAAAGAAATCCTCTAGATACGTTTTCTCTAAGCTCTCATTCTTCTTCTCAAAATTCTGCCAAAATTTTTCTAAGCACTACATTTCTGTTGGCCTAAAGAGCTGATTTGATCATCGGAGGATCTTACCAGAGTCACCACCCCCAACTCCAGGCAAGACTTATTTTGTAGGTCACCAGCGATGATCTCGTCCTCTCCGACTCCAGCATCAATTCTGACATCAACCAGATTTTGCACCAACAATCGCCTTTGAGGAAAAAATCACCTAAATCCTCCACTTCCACACTCAATCAATAGCCAAGCTAGAGTTCCAAATAGGTCAATTAGCCACTATTTTTAATAGAACGAAGGAAGGAAAACTTTCAAGTCAGTCCATTAATAACCCAAAAATGTAGTACATGGCTGAAAGCTCTACCAACCCAAAGATTTTTTCTAAACACGCTAAGTCTGTTATGATCCTTAGAAGTTGAAAAATCATAAATCAACCAGAAACAACTCAAAAATCAAAACTAGCCAAACCAGAGAAGAATAAAACTGTAGAGAGGAAAGAACCTATTGATCTAGCATCTGCACCTAAGGCTCCATTCCCTAGTGCTTTAGAATTCCCTCTGTCTTTAGATAAGAAGAGCATTAAAATGAATGAAATGCTTGAATTATTTAAGCAAGTCTTGTTGCCCAAGTATGGCTACCTAAGAGGGGGGGGGGGGGATGGGGGTGAATTGGGTATTTATAAAATTTTAAGCCTAATTGAACTTTAACAAGAATGTGCTTGAATAATTATCCAAAAGGTGTAATAAAAATATATGTAATATAAATATAGAATTAAGTCATATAGATTGCTAACTATGAAATAAAACTAAGTTAAGCAAGAATTAAAATCAAGTAAAAAAAATAAGAAGGCATAATAAATACACAAAATTTATAGTGATTCGAAGCAACCCCCTCCTATATCCACTTCCCAAGCTTTCCTTGAGAATTTTACTATAATTCTTCCTTGAATATAGTGCATTTATTTCTTTGGACTCACAAACAAACTCAATCGATTTTCAACAGGAGCACCAACTAAAATCTTACACTATTAGTTTTTTGGCCTCACTAACAATCTAGTTGGTTTTAATCTTGGCTCGTCAATCACAATCATATAATAATTATTTTATGGGCTAATAATCAACTTCGATCGATTTTAACCTTGGCTCATCAATCAAACCAATACAATGTCCAATTATGAGCTTGGACCGGTCTTTATCCCAAGTTTCTTTCTTCTAAAGAAACTTGTAAAGAAAGCAAAATACAATTTTAGCATAAAAGAAATAGAAAACAAAAACTCTTTAAAGTATGGAGAAGGAGCCGAATGAATGATCTTTTGAAACTTGACTTCTCTTTAATCAATGCTTGAGAGGATGTTGGAGGAGATCACTCTTAAAAATCTCTCAATTCTATGCACTTTATCTCTCTCTTTTTCTTTCACTACTATAAAACAAGGCCATGGCGGTGGTTTGTAACTGTTGCCATAGCCTAAAAAATTACTGCCATCGGCTATGAAAATGGTTAGCTAACCACTACCACTATGACCATCATCGTAGATCTATGACAATGGTTATTACAGCAGTTATGAAAACTATTGCCATATACAACCTATGACAGTGGTTCTGTAATCGTTGTCATAAGTTGAGCTATGGCAGCAGTTATGGAATCGCTGCCATAGCTCGAACTATGATAGCGATTATGACAGTGGTAATTGTTGCCATAGCTCAAACTATGATAGCGGTTATGAAACCACTGCCATAGCTCAACCTATGATAGTGGTTATGAAATCACTGCCATATTTCGACCTTTGGCAGTGGTTACAGAATCACTACCATAGATCTAATGCAGCAATTTCATAACCACTATCATAGGTCAATGGTAGCGGTTGGCACGTAACTTGCTGCCTCGCTTGGCATGCCTACGGTAGCGATTTTGCAACCACTACCATAGTTTTTGAATAATAAAAAAATATAAAATTTTTAATTTTTTATATATTTTATCTGATAAATACAAAGATATATATAACATAAAAATATATAAAAAAAATTTATAAATATAAGAATATTTTTAAAATGCTCAAATTTTATTATCGAATAAAATTTATTATAATATCTTTTTAAAAAAAATACATCAGAAGTCCTCTAAATCTACATCATCGTCGTCACTGAAAGATGGAGCACGAGCTGGAGGAGCTAGAGCTAGAGCCGGAGCTGGAGGGGTTGAAGCTAGAACATCAACCAACATGTCCCCAAGGCCCACGAAGTCTATTTCAAAACACGCGCTGAGCCTCGTCACCATGGTGCTCAGGATGCCCTCCAGATGAGATGTGCACTCCTCAACATGAGCAGCCCATATCGTAGCTTGATTTGCCCATGCCATAGCCTGAGTTGTTTGCGCCAATGCTGTTAGATATATGTGCCCTAGAAGCCAAAATTGGCTGACACTTGTAATACACTTCTAGGGGCAAAATTGTAATTTTGACTATAATTAATGAAAAGTCGGGAGCGGCCTTGAGGAGGCATTTGAAGGGAAATCCTGATTTCCCGGTCCAGGTTTCGTCCAGATCTGATTAGATCAAGAGATATATTTCAAAATTTTTTCTCTTGATCTTAATCAGATCTTGATATGTTTCAGATCTGATTCTTATTTTTTTAATAAATAAAATTAAAATAAGATAAATTAAATCTAATTTAATTTACCTGATTTGGGTAATCCTATTACCCTGTAGATGATCCTGATTGCAGCGGAAGGTTTCTGGATCCTAGCCACGCAACCGCCTGGCCTCTACGTATCCACTTGGGTTGGATCTGGAGAACCTCTTCTTCTCTATCACACCCCAAAAATCAGATCTGGATCTGATTTGAGGATCTTCAAAACTCTTTTGAAGATCTGCAGTCGTCCTTTTGCAGCAGCGCAGCCTTCTGCTTTTGATCGCCTTTCCTTGATCTGAATCGCACCAAACTAAGTCCAAAACACTTTTGGACGTGGAGAGCAAGGGGAGAAGAGAGTATGGCGTGGAGAGGAGGGGAGAGGCAGCCCTTGGACGTGGGAAATCTCTTTCAATAAGACTTTAACTTGGAATTAGGGTTGGGCGCAGGGTCTTATTTATAGACTAAGCGTGATCCAACTCTTCTTCCTCTCAACCAATCACAACCCTTTGTGAAATCAGATCTAAATCTGATTGGTTGAAAAAGAGACCCCTGGATTCCTCCTTAGAGGGCGCCTAAGACCAGTCAAACTGGATTCTTAGTAGAACTCTAATTGGAATCCTAAAGGGAGGTGGAGTCCTTGTCCAACAAGGACTCCTAGGCGCCTCTACTTGGGCTCACGCACCACCCTTGCGTGCGCCCTTCCTCTTGCCAGGTTCTGGCAGGGGACAAGCCCCACCAGCTCCTCCAATAGGTGCATGACATGTGGTCAAAGTCAAAGGGTGAATGGTCAACGTTTGACCAGTCAAAGGTAGACTTTTTGACCAAAGTCAAAGAACAAGAATGGCAGGTGACCCAAAAATGGCAGGTAATGTCTTACAAATAAGAAAACCTATTCTGACTTGGACAACCTCCAGTCAGACCATATGAAGGCCTTCTGATTGAGCACAAACCCTTTGGCTCAGTCAGGACAACTTATTTATGATAGTAAAAGAAGAACGTTAGGTTCAATCGAGTGCTAGCATGATTTCCTTGAACCTAATGAATCTCATTCAGAATCAATTGAACTGGATCAGTTCAATTGATGATCACCAAGATTTAAACCCTTGTTTGTGTACCCAGTTTAGGTTCAGTTCTGTATGGTAATGGGATATGTCATGATCTCTATCATAGACATCATCGAAACTCCTTTCGATGGATCAGACTCTTCTGATTCGAACAGCTAGAATGATCGATCATCTAAATCATTCTAATTGCTCCCAAAATCCACCAGTGACACCTAGCAGTATATGGTGGCAACCCATCAGAGCTGAATGCGAACTCTTGGTGCAGCTACTGTGTGATTCAGTTCTTCTATCTTGAGCCCCGATCAGATTAGGGTTAAGGTGAACTCGTCAAACCCTAGTCTCTGTCATATGATGTAATCATTCGATTCGAGTCCAGTGTGAAAATCTAAATAGAAACTCTTTCTATTATTTCACTCTGCCATGGCCATGGGCTTCAGGACTTGATTCTCATGATCATCATAGGGCTACTCCTCTACCACCAGGTAAGATAGATCCCATCTTGATGCAATCCAGTTCCTACAATGAACATGTCACAGCCAACATACACCTCAGGGTTCCATATGGCTAGGAGCCGAGTAATGGTGTAGTCAAACTATAACACCCTCAAAGGTGAACTGCCGATGCATCTCAGGTCAAAGAACCAGACACACTACGCAGCATCGAGTCAGTCATTGACGAGAAGGTTAGACTCCCTAATGACTACTCGAGGTGGTCACGCTCAGTGCCCCTGTTCCTAACGAGTACCTGTAACTCTCGCTCCGGTGTC
>QRFJ01002937.1:81457-132186 GCA_006176705.1 Cocos nucifera | reverse complement strand
ATCAGATCATCACCATGAGCACCAATTACCTATGAGGAACATTTCCTCTATATCCTCTGAAGATAATACCTAAGTATCTTTCAAGGGGGAACGGGAAACTCTTTCCGATCTACGAGGTGGAGGAGGCAGTTGTTCTTATTGGCTCAACCTGATTTGGTTCCACTTGGTCCTTAGCTCTTTCTGCTTGTGAGACTTTCTCATCAAGCTTAATCTGCTTTCTAATGCCACTATCTTGAATAAACTGTTTTTCAAGAAATATGGCATGTCGACTCACAATCACATTGTGGTCTTCTGGAATTAGAAATAGATTATCCAATGACTCTTTAGGATATCCTATGAATCGAGCTTAAAGGACCTTAAATTCTAACTTGTCCGCTTGTTGTCTTTTGACATTAAGCCGGACAACCCCAAATTTCGAGATGACTCAGACTTGGTTTCTTACCGTGCCATTATCTCATACGGTGTGGTAGGAACGGTTTTAGAGGGAACCCTATTCAGTAAATAAATTGAAGTTAATAATGAATGTCCCCAAAGAAAATCTGGGAGGTCTGTGAAGCTCATCATGGATCGAACCATATCCAATAGAGTCCGATTTCTCCGTTCTGAAACCCCGTTGAGTTGAGGTGTTCCTTGTGGAGTCCAATGAGAGACTATGCCATTTTCCTTAAGATAGTCTAGGAATTCCCGGCTAAGTATTCACCTCCTCGATCCTGATCGAAGAACCTTTAATGGGTTTTCCAGTTTTTTTTCTTACTTCATGTCTGAATTCTTGAACTTTTCAAAGGCTTCAGACTTATGTCTCATAAATACACATACCCATACCTAGACAGATCATCGTAAAAGGTAATGAAGTAGACAAAATTGCCTCTAGCCGGCACATCGAATGGGCCGCATACATCAGTATGTAACTAGGGCAAGGAGATCTGTGGCCCTCTCCCCATGTCCAACAAAAAAGGGGTTTAGTCATTTTGCCTTGAAGACAAGATTCACAAGTTGGATATGACTCAAAGATCAATGGACTCAAAATAGCCCATTTTTCTCCAATTTGTTAATCCTATTCTTTCTGCTATATGACCTAATCTCAGGTGCCATAGATATCTGTCGTTTGGATTATCCTAGGTCGTTTGGCATTCACGTTTTGCTCGATAGTTAAAATAGGTACATCAATATGCAACTGATAAAGACCATTAAACAAGGAAACCATTTTGCAATTTTTAATTCTTTCATAAAGAATGTTACAATGGTTCCTTAAAGAAGGTGATCACATAACCTTCTTTGCTAAGCATGAAACAGAAATCAAAATTTCTGCTAGCTGCAGGCACATAATAACAAGTCTTTTAAGCTAAGTCCTAAACCAGATGGTAATCGCAGAGAGGTATGTTCCACGGCTACTGCAAGCAACTCTTGCTCCATTACCGAGCGTAGGAATCATGTCTCCATCCCTCAGCCTCCTGCTATATCCTCAGACCCGTTATGGAAGTGCACAGATGAGCACTAGAACCAGAGTCAAGCACCCAACTAGCGAACCGCAGGAAACCGTAAGGTTAGACTCAATAATAGCATAACCTCCAGAAGGACCTTCCTTCTGTTCTTTAGGGTGGCCAGGTAATAGGGCAGTTCCGCTTCCAAATGGCCGTCGCTGTTGCAATGGAAACACTTTCCTTTGCCATCGACCTTCTTTCTTCGGTTCTGCCTTCTTCTTCTTTGATCCTTCTACCTTTTGCTTTTCACAGACTTTCTTTATCTTTCATTAAGACTTTCTTTGGAAGAAGTCCGTTCCTAGCAAGAACTGACCTTTAGAACCTTTCTCATAAAGCTCAGCGGTAAACCAAGCATATCATCACTCAGTCAAGGAATTTTTGAAGTTTATGCATTTGGTTAATTCATGATAATGTCCATATGCTCAGTCAAGGATTGCAGAATTAGATAATATCGTTGTCTGCAAATCCAAGTCAACTTCACACCGAGCTTCTCAAGTCTTCCATGTCCTTAATTCATTGATACGCAGTGAATCTTGGACTAGACTGACCCTCACGCATCTTAGCCATAAAAAGTCAATTTCGTGTATTGATATTTGGCTGCGCGACTCTGTTCACACAAACATCTCCTGCAGTGTGAGCCAACATTTGGCGAAGCAGTCCGTATCTTCATGTTGGCGCTGGACTCATCAGACATTCGAGCCAACATGTAGTATTCTGGCCTTATTGTCTTCGTCAATCCATTTTTCCAAGAGACGCTCTCTGTTCGAGTAGATGGACGAGCTGGTAGAGTGGGAGGGTCCTGGTCCAAAACATGTGTTAACTTCTCTAACCCAAACAATTTTGTAGTTCCTAAGCCAATCTTTATAATTGGGTCCAATCAGTCTATGATGTGTCTAGGTACGTGCCAGTGGGTTGGACCAGGACATTTTCCTGTAGAGAGATCAAAGATTCTAGTTATACTGTATATATATGACTTGACCAATTTATTAGGGATTTTATTTTTAAACCAAATTAGCTCCACTATTTTCTGCGATCCCTACACTCCCTTTGTAGAGATGAAAATCTCCGCGATTTTGATTTTAGTGGGTGTGCGGTCTCACCAACTGGACTCATTCACCTCACCTAACAGTTATTGGTTGTGGGTTAGCCAATGAGTGAACACTCTTGTTCAATGATTCTCTAATCATGGTGACCCAAACTTCGTCTTAATTCATGAATCTCACGTATCGAAATTATTGATCCACTCCTTAGTTAAGTCAGACCCACCATTGCATTAGACTGGGTCCTAATGGGGTCTCTCACCGTATCCGGAATATTGAGCCCAACTCATCCTCACAGCCCAGTCAAATGCCTAATAGACATGGTTGCGTCTTCCGGGCACTGAGCCACTGTATCCAGCTCAGAACAATCAACCCGGGAGGGCCCGCACGTCTACAATGGTGGAAGACCCTCGGACTATCTTTTCTTAGGGAGAATTGATTCAGTTCTCATTCCTATAGCTTGCAAAGGACTTAGTCATAACAATTATAAGGAAACCTATAGGGCATGGGTTAGCTCGGATTTATTGACACCTCAGATCAGAACTGTGATCAACAGATATGGCACAGGTGTAGAGACCGGTGAAGGAATATGCCGTTAACACGCACAAGAACGCATTCAGGTCGAGTAGCTTCCAATTAAAAACCAGATCGGTCGTCTGTGCCAAATTACCTTAGACACCAAATTGTTGAGTCGAACCAATTGGGGTTAGCCTTACAATCCAGACTCTAACCTCTGAGCCTTTATATGGTCTTGCTTGATCGTGACTCGATCTTGACCCAGACTTAATCCTATTTAGGCTGGTCATTTAAGCATTGTTGATCCATCAACCCAACTCTTGATTCGGTTGATCAACTGGCTTAGACCTAATTGAGCTACCAAGCCCGAACCAGTATTATGAATATGTCTTAGATCTGAAATTCTCAATTTTTAGACCTAATTAATTTCCATAAACTTAATTCTTAATTAAGTTGGGTTCATAAACAAATATGCCAATAAATCTAGGGTTTCAGGATCTAGGGTTTTTGCAGAAAGTAAGTTTTGGGTTTCTGATTAAGGACGAAACCCAGCAACCCCTACACGTCATAAGAAACACCCCATCGAAGGAAAGAGAGGGCCTTTAAACCCTTCTTCTTTTCTTATGACCGGACGGCCAAGAGGAACGCCTTAATCAGGAACATGTAAATCTACAAAACAGTTATAGATCTATATCATATATCTCATATACAAATTTAGATCTACCAAGGTCAATTTTGCATATCATCTCATGTATCATAATCATGCATGTTTTTCAGATCTAAATTATCATATAATAATCTAAAAAATTAGATTTTAAATTGATTAATCAAAAATAAATTCTAATCTAGACAATTATGTAGAACTATTCTACAACTAGTCTAGTCATGCATCTATCATATCTCATATGATTATGTTAAAATTAAATAATTTTATTTGCTGTTTATCAGATGTTATTATAACACTTATAATATGAGAAAATAGTAATAAGAAGATCTAAAATATGATTTAATCATATTAAATCAAAGACATGCAAAACTATTCTATAGAATATTCTATTCTGAACTAGTCATGGCATATCTTCATTTTTTCTTAGATCCAAATCATTTATTTTAATTTTTCTTGATTTCAGATCTGATCACATCTCATGTGACATCTGAAATCACTTTATTTTCTAATTAAAATAAAATTAAAATCAGATCTAAACAATTTTAGAACCATGGCTCTGATACCAGTTGAAGGGAAATCCTGATTTCCCGGTCCAGGGTCGTCCAGATCTGATTAGATCAAGAGATATATTTCAAAATTTTTTCTCTTGATCTTAATCAGATCTTGATTATGTTTCAGATCTGATTCTTATATTTTAATAAATAAAATTAAAATAAGATAAATTAAATCTAATTTAATTTACCTGATTTGGGTAATCCTATTACCCTGTAGATGATCCTGATTGCAGCGGAAGGTTTCTGGATCCTAGCCACGCAACCGCCTGGCCCTACGGTATCCACTTGGGTTGGATCTGGAGAACCTCTTCTTCTCTATCACACCTCCAAAAAATCAGATCTGGATCTGATTTGGAGGATCTTCAAAACTTCTTTGAAGATCTGCAGTCGTCCTTTTGCAGCAGCGCAGCCTTCTTGCTTTTGATCGCTTTCCTTGATCTGAATCGCACCAAACTAAGTCCAAAACACTTTTGGACGTGGAGAGCAAGGGGAGAAGAGAGTATGGGTTGAGAAGGAGGGGAGAGGCAGCCCTTGGACGTGGGAAATCTCTTTCAATAAGACTTTAACTTGGAATTAGGGTTGGGCGCAGGGTCTTATTTATAGACTAAGCGTATCCAACTCTTCTTCCTCTCAACCAATCACAACCCTTTGTTGAAATCAGATCTAAATCTGATTTTGAAAAAGAGACCCCTGGATTCCTCCTTAGAGGGCGCCTAAGACCAGTCAAACTGGATTCTTTAGTAGAACTCTAATTGGAATCCTAAAGGGAGGTGGAGTCCTTTGTCCAACAAGGACTCCTAGGCGCTCCTACTTGGGCTCACGCCACCCTTGGCGTGCGCCCTTTCCTTTGCCAGGTTCTGGCAGGGGACAAGCCCCACCAGCTCTCCCAATAGGTGCATGACATGTGGTCAAAAGTCAAAGGGTGAATGGTCAACGTTTGACCAGTCAAAGGTAGACTTTTGACCAAAGTCAAAGAACAAGAATGGCAGGTGACCAAAAATGGCAGGTAATCTTACAAATAAGAAAACCTATTCTGACTTGGACAACCTCCAGTCAGACCATAGAAAGCCTTCGATTGAGCACAAACTCCTTTGGCTCAGTCAGGACAACTTATTTATGATAGTAAAAGAAGAACGTTAGGTTCAATCGAGTGCTAGCATGATTTCCTTGAACCTAATTGAATCTCATTCAGATCAATTGAACTAGATCAGTTCAATTGATATCACCAATTCAAAACCCTTGTTTGTGGACCCAGTTTAGGTTCAGTTCTGTATGGTAATGGGATATGTCATGATCTCTATCATAGACATCATCGAAACTCCTTTCGATGGATCAAAACTCTTCTGATTCGAACAGCTAGAATGATCGATCATCTAAATCATTCTAATTGCTCCCAAAATCCACCAGTGACACCTAGCAGTATATGGTGGCAACCCATCAGAGCTGATGCGAACCTCTTGGTGCAGCTACTGTGTGATTCAGTTCTTCTATTCTTGAGCCCCCGATCAGATTAGGGTTAAGGTGAACTCGTCAAACCCTATGTCTCTGTCATATGATGTAATCATTCGATTCGAGTCCAGTGTGAAAATCTAAATAGAAACTCTTTCTATTATTTCACTCTGCCATGGCCATGGGCTTCAGGACTTGATTCTCATGATCATCATAGGGCTACTCCTCTACCACCGAGGTAGATAGATCCCATCTTGATGCAATCCAGTTCCTACAATGAACATGTCACAGCCAACATACACCTCAGGGTTCCATATGGCTAGGAGACCGAGTAATGGTGTAGTCAAACTATAACACCCTCAAGGTGAACTGCCGATGCATCTCAGGTCAAAGAACCAGACACACTACTGCAGCATCGAGTCAGTCATTGACGAGAAGGTAGACTCCCTAATGACTACTCGAGGTGGTCACGCTCAGTGCCCTCGTTCTCTAACGAGTACCTGTACTCTCGCTCCGGTGTCTCCACACCGTAGACTCAAGACTCATCTACTAAAGAGAAGCGATCGTACACCAACCTTCCAGATCAATCACCATCCTCGTGATGATCCTATGGTCGGGAGCTGTTTATGAGTTAATAATGATTATTCATGTCTTAAATTTTCAACTCTTGAAAATATGATTTATCATTACCATTAACTCAAAGGATGTATCACAGACACTAAATACACATGTGTGATTAGAAAATAACCCACCGACTGACGACACTAGAAGCATGTGAGGAGAGACCTCAGACTAGTAGCTCATCGACGTATGTCCGATCCTGTATCGGATCCTCCTAGAATGCTCAGGCTCCAAGACCTGAGATAGATGGTCATGGGGGCTAGAGGTATCTGGGCCCTCGTTGGCAAGCACGTTTAACTACTTCTGTAATTATAAATTTAAATAAAATATTATAAAAAATATTATAATACTAATCATACTAATATCTTATTTATTACTTACAAAAATTCTTTCGATCGTAGCATTCATCGGCCTACCCTTCTTGTTCGTATTGCTGGATCGAAAGATCTCGCTATGGTCGGGTATTATCCCATCTCTCATCAGCTATAATAATGGATCAATTTATTAAAAATATATAAAAAAATAATTTAATTTAAAAACTAAGATTCATAATTTATTATCTCTCTATGCACACGACTGGCCATAGATTCATGGTCGAGAGTATACGTATAATCCTGAGTTGCCCGATTCTTGCAGTTCTGATGGAAGATAACCTAAAAAATATTTAAATAAATAATAAATATTTAAAAAATATTTAAATATAATTTAAAGTATATTAAAAAATTTTAAAATTAAAAATTAAATCTCAAACTCCTAGCTCCTCTAATGTCTAACCATCTCCTCCCACTGACTCAGGGGACAGTCCTGTATCCAAAGAACAAGCTCCTCTGAATGTCCCATCGATGCTCTAGCCATCCTCTATGGAGTTTGACCTTGTAGCTCCGGTACAACTTCCTAATCTTCTTTAGTCGGGCATCTTGAGTCCTCTCATAATCTAGAAAGTTGTACCTTCTTTTCATAAAGTTATCAAAAATTAGTTATGAAATTATTGTAATCAATAGTAGTGTAAATACATCAAATGCATAAATATAATTAAGATACATTTATCCATATCTTCTTCCACACCCCATCTCTAAATACTAGCATCCATCAATCATCAATCTATGGGTAGTGCTGGAATGATGTTTAGATCACCTCACAAGCACTCCAAAAAAGGAATGCATCTTCCATGCGGTCTCTCCTACTGGCCTCCCCTCCACGTCATAATCTACCATCATCTGATGCTGGCAGTTTCACACATGCGGCATGCGTGTGGGACCGCAAAATATCCTACTGGATGATGCACTTGTAATGAAAATATATTATGCAAATATATAAGAGTGTACAATAACTATACAAATAAATAAAAAAATAACATAATAAAAAGGTACACTCAATGGTCATGGGATCGTGCGACATGGATACTAGTGGAGACTCATCGATGGATGAAGCATATGCTGAAAATATGGCTGATGGTGAAGGCTCAGATGTCGGTGGAGGAGTAGATGCCAGTGGTCCCTAGGCAGCCGATGTAGAGGTGGATGGAGTATGCTCCACTTGCGACTCAGATGCGGAGCTTTGCGTGGTTCGCCGAGGGATGGGGGTGAAAGCTAGATGATGTTTTGGTATCATCCTGACCTACAACGTTAATAAACATTAACTAATATAACATGTTGAACAATAATATTAGTAGAGCATCAATAAATAGACTCTAAAATTTATACCAGAATGTTGAAGTCATCTATATACCCAGCCTTGATAAAATTTTTGGATTATATGTATTTCTTTGTGTTAGCTTAAGTTTCTAGGATGACTTATAGGCACTTAATCTTAGTTATAAACTATTAAAACTTACTTTACAAAAATTGAAGCCAGTGAGTATAAATTATGACTATCTATCATTTCGAGTCCTAAAAATTTTCTAATTGAAAACTACCACCTATAAGGAGGGTTATATAAAATATGCATTTTTTTGAAATAAAATGTCTCAATAATTGATCTTTAGATGTTGGTGAGTCAACAAGTAATTTTTAATGAATTTTAGAGATCCTTTAACCTATTTATTCTAAAGTAAGAAAGTTTTAAAAGTTTCAAATTTGGATAATTCAAATTAGAATCCAAATTTTAGTTTCTCATTCTTAAGGATTTTAATTTTTCTAATATTTTTATTGATTCCCAGTAGGAGGTGTTCCTTATTTATATTTATATTTTAAAGTTAATGGCATTAACTTAAAAAAAATATAAATAAGCTGAGGTTTGAGTAAAGTTGTGAATAATGTCTGAGGAGTAATATTTTTGAAATTCTGAAATTCGACCTGACCCGAATTGAAATCGAGCTAGCCCAAGTCTTAGGCTATAGAATGAGTTTTTTATTTTTCTAAGAGAGCTAGCTCAATCTAGCATCGAGCTGACCCAACTGGCATTCGAGCTGGCCTAATTTAGAGTCGAGCTAGCTTGGTCAGCTGGAAAAGGGTTATACTTAGTCTATTCATTAATTATTATTTAGAGGATTATTCTTTAAAATTTGGAGCAAGAAATTATACTTTTGAAAATGTCCAACTTTTAAGAAAAACTCTATCAAATTTTTGGTAGGAATTATATATCTGATTTACCCCCTTAGACATCTTCGTTAGGCTTGCTAGGTTGGCTAGTCCATCCTATGCACCGATCATGATCTTAAATTTGGGTTGTGGCATCATCGTCTAGTGGCATCTATAATATGAATATCACCATCACTCCTAGCAAACGTATCTGGGACCTTGACAGTACTAGGTAAGTTTTATCCTAGAGGAGCACTTTGCATGCATGGTCCAACATCATCATAAACTTCGATATCATCAAAAATATGCCTAGGCACCATCCTCACAACAACATCCTATTGAGGCTCTAAGGGATCACTAACGTAGAAGACTTGACAAGATTGGGAGGCAAGTATATACGATTCTTCAGTGTAGAGATGGCATTGCATGTTAATGAGAGTAAAACCATACTCATTAATCTTCATTCTTGACTATGACAAGATGTCAAACCAATCATACTTCATCAATGTAATCCTTCTTTTAGAATAATAATCCAAGATGACTATCTTCTCCACCATGCCATAATAGTTCAAATCCTCTGTATGAGACTATGAATCCCTTGAGCTAGCATAACATTCAGTGGTGGCATTCAACATCATGCCACTATTTTGTGTTGCCATGTTTATAGATCTATTGTGAATATTAAACCTATAGCTATTATTGACGAGCTATTTGTACTCATGCACGGTACGATTAGGATCCATTGAAAGAACATGCACTTCAGAGCTCACATCATCAAGCGGTAATCTCTATACCTAATTAAGAAGTTGACACCTAATTAGTAAACATGTTCAAATAAGTTGCACAAGGCAAGAATATATAATCGCTTACATGATCTTTGAACCATTTAGGAAATTCGTTGCTATGCATTTTCTCTTTCTCCCATATACTTAGAGCACTGTATTTTACTCTTATGACCTTCTTATGTTTGCTGCATGCACAAAGAATAAACTTAGATATAATTGGATATTTTTTAATTATTATAAAATAAATAAGACTGAGTGACTCATCTTATGTACGGCTTAGTAACATCATAGTTGAAGAGCACGTAGCAGTGTGCCTTATTCCTTTCCTCAATGCTCAAGTTAGTGAGATGATATGAAGTGAAAAGTCCACCTGACTATGGAATGGACTCAAATGTAGGCTCAATTGGCTTACTGATCATCCTGATTTCTCATTGGCTGATTATGATGTGTCTTGAGCTTGTTTAAATATATGGTACAAAAATTCATACACTCTTAACCCAAATAACCTTCTACTATAGATCTCTTCGGGCAATTCATATTTCTTACATAAGATTTTAGAGAGTGAATATTTCTCTCAGTAAGATACATCTATCGGAAGAACACTAAGCCTTCAAGAACAACTTATCCCGCAAGGTGCATAGTAAGATGCATCATAACCTTGAAAAATGATGATGAAAATATCTTCTCTAGATCACATAATATAGTCACCATCCTTGCCTTCATTTTCTTCACATCTTTCTTAAGCAACCTCTTTGTACAAATATCTCTGTAAAAGTTACAAAGATGAATAACAACTATTCTGACATTTTTTGGCAACATGTGGCGAATAGCTATTAGGATCAATTCCTATATCAGCACATGATAATCATGAGTCTTCAATCCTCTAAGTTTGACATCCTTACTATTCACATGCTTTGATATGTTGCTTCAGTATCCATTTGAAATCTTTATGTTCTCCAACACACGAAGAAATGTGGACCATTCGGAGGCATTCATAACATAGCATGCATGATGGAGCCTCCACTGTTCTCCCCCTGCCGGCTCTGGATGGAGTGATCTCCTAACATCCCATTCTTTCAAGTCAAATAAAAAATTTAAGTCATCCTTGGTCTTATCTTTGATATTCAAGATTGTTGCCAATAGGAGCTCACACACATTCTTTTCAATATGCATTACATCTAAGCAGTAGCATAATAAGTTTGTCTTCCAATATGGCAAGTCAAAGAAGATGCTCTTTTTCCTCCAATTAAAGAGTGTGTCATCTTTCTTTGATCGACACTTTCTCTTCTTACCACCAACTGGATCATCTTTTCCAAATTCAATACTAAGACCATCCAACTCTCTCAGTACATTACTCCCAGACATTCGACTATGGTGCATCACCTTCTTCAATAGTGCCATCGAAGGAGCATGCATCCCTTCTGTATAGATAGTTTCAACAAAAGAAATGTCGATGCCCTTAAAGCTCCTTCGATATGTCAACCTTCTAGATCGGATATTTTTTTTCACAAACTGGGCATGCTAGCTCACCTTTCGTGCTTCAATCCGATATTAGGAAATAGACTGGAAAGTCATTTATTGTCCATAAAAGAATTGCATGCATGGAGAATGACTCATTCAGCAAAGCATCAAAAGTTGGAATATCTTGAATGCTCCATAACTATTTTAGCTCAACAATAAGAGGCTACAGATAAACATCAATGTCATGACCTACCTCCATCGGTCTAGGGATGAGCACTATCATGAAAGCAAAGAATTTTTTCATACACATCCATGATAGAAGGTTGTAAACATAAATAAATACTAGCCATACACTATAAGCAGTATTCATATACTTGAATGGATTAAAATCATCGCATGACAAGCCCAACGTCACATTACGTATCTCTTGTGCGAAGTCGGGATGTAATTCATTAAACTTCTGCCATGCCTCTCCATTGACTGGATGAATCAATGCATCATTTTTTGTTCGATTCTCTTCATGCCATCTCATGTCCTTCGATGTCTTTACTGATATAAATAACTTTTATAGTCTTGGAATTAAAGAAAAGTGCCAGATCAATTTTTAAGGTACATGAGTCGATGTGCTATCTTTATTCTATTTTCATCTTGATACACCGTACCTCATATACTCATTTTGGTGGACATTCTCCTCCTAATAGAGTATGTAATCATTGAGATATGCATGTATCTTGGTGTAAGTAAAGCCCAGCTATTCAATAATCTTCGATGCCTCATAATTATTCTTTGAAATTTGTATATCATCCAAAAGAATGTTTCCCAAAAACTCTAGTATGCAGTTCACTCCATTATTACTGAATCCATTAGAGCATTTCGCATGATACAACCAGATTAAGAACTCAAGCTTCATCATCTTTTCACATCCGGGATACAACGTAGCATTAGTATCTTCCATCAACTTGTGGACCTTCTCCATATCCTCACTGTTTGTCATTCTACCAACTATAGAATTAGGCATGGATGTAAATACACTGTCATTATGATCAACAAATGAAAAAATATCATGAACCATTTATTCCACTCTTCCATCATGTTGATTGCCTCCTTGCGGCTTGCCCTCACCATGTTGATCCCAATAAATTTTATAATCAGGTTTAAAATCATAAATAGTGAGGTGGTCATTTATATCTTGACGAGGTAGCCACGACCCATCCATACACTTTTTACAAGAATATTAGATAAGTCCATGGTCGCCAAATTTTTCTATAGTAAAATCAAAAAATTTTAAAGTCCAGCCTTATATTCTAACGAGAGCCTACTAAACTTCATCCACTCTGTATCCATTATAAAAGTTGATGATATTGCAATTAAATCATACGTGCAACTTATAATATATACTAATGCATTATAAACAAATATGCATTATAAATAAAAAATGCATTATAAATAAGAATCAAAATAAATATCATACATGGAACTTATATTAAATGTCATTTTTAGATATGCAATAAATGCATCCTATCAATAACTAATAGGTAAAGATAGGTCCTATCCCATTCAAAAATTACACTAAATTTATAAATTTATTATAGTAATCAAATGATATGCAACAAAAATCGAATAAAATTTTGACAGCATTTCTTCTTAATTCTTTCATGCAGGAAGAAGAAAAGGAAAATACTGTCCATAATTTTATTTAAAATCCTTAGCATACTATTTGATTACTGAAATTACCTATAGAATTATTTGCAATTCTCAAACTATCCAAATTGGTTAATCAATTGATCATTGTACATAATTCTTCCATCCATACAATTACATATAAATATACGGATGCCAAAGATTATGTACATTAATTAATTAATGGGTCTATCATTATGCAATGTAATAAACTAAAATAATAAGATATAAACAGCCAGCAAAAGTTCTCTTATCCATCGGCACGACCCACGATCATCGACATGGCCTAGAATCCATCAGTGGGAATTTTCTTATTGACCGGCATGGCCCAAGGGCCATCCACGACTGCCAACATGGCACGGCCCAAGACCATTGACATGGCACAGCCCAAGACCATCCATGATCATCGACACGGCATGGCCCGACCCAGAACCCACCGGCACAGTCTAGAACCAGCCAACAGGGTTTCTCT
Organism: Cocos nucifera; assembly: GCA_006176705.1. Classification (NCBI taxonomy): domain Eukaryota; kingdom Viridiplantae; phylum Streptophyta; class Magnoliopsida; order Arecales; family Arecaceae; genus Cocos; species Cocos nucifera. Next base: position 118,941 of record QRFJ01002937.1, on the reverse strand, counting down.
TATTTATGGCATGATCCACGATCGATGGATAATTTTAATTTTTATAATAAATATTTATGATATTTATTATAAAAAATATAATTAAATATTAATATAAATATTATAAATTATAAATAAATAATACTATAAAATTTAAAGAAAATCATACCTGCGGCTATAGAGAGGGGTCACACAGAATGCTTCGAGGGTCGCCGACAGCAGCGCTAGGGGAAGACGATGATGCTAGAGATCACCTGCAAAATGATCGAGACAGACAGTGAGTTAGAAAGAGAAAAGAGAGAGAAAGAGAAAGAGGAGAGAGAGAGAAAGAGGGAAGAGAGAGATATAGCAGGGAGGAAGGGTCGGGCCGAGAGAAGAGAGGAGGTGGTGGAGCCGACGGTTGGACCGGCTGGGAAAGAAGGGGTACGAGGGGGGCTCAAGCGAAGGAAAGAAAGAAGAGAGAGAAAGAGAGCAGGGAGCGGTTGGGGCCACGGTCGGGCTGAGGGAAGAGAGGAGAGAAAGAGAGGTGATCGTAGCCAGTGACCGAGGAGGAGGGGGAGGAAGGAGGAGGAGGGGTGGCACGGTGATGGGGAGGCCGGGTGTGAGGATTTGTAGTGCTTCCAAGTCTTGAAAGGCCATGAGAGGAGTCGGGGTGTTGGCTCCGAGGAGACTAGGATAGGAGTTATCCTAGGATGGAGGCGGTGTTTAGCCCTCCATGGGCTCAAGATCCAGGTGTTGAGGATCTTGAGGGGCTTGATTGGTGCTTCAAAGACCTAGGACATAAGGTGGAGCAAGAAACCAAAGCTAGAGCATGAAGACTGCAGAGAAGAGCATTTTCTGTAGGTTAGCCAGCTTAGTCTAAAATTGGGTCGGCTAAGTCTCAGTGCATGGGACAAATAAAGAGGAGCGCATTTGGGACTATAGGCTGGCACGCAATTGGATTGGCTCAGTTTGAAATTGAGCCGACCTTATCTCAGGTTAGCCAGCTCAGTGCTGAGACTGAGCCGGCTCAATCCATGGGTAGAGCTATGCGAGGGTCTATTTGGGGCTAGGATAGGAACTTATCCTAGGGGTCTTAAGGCCTGGTTTGAGAGATCTTAAGGGGGCTAACTCATGTATGGATCGGATTTAGATCTAGGGGATGAGAGCATAGGAGACATGGGTGTACATGGGCTTGGTGAGTGCTTTCATATATTAGATTAGCCTGGAGAGTTTCTGGTCGGGTCTAATGGCTATATATAAATACATAGGTTGTATTAGGGTTTTCAAGAGAGCAATCAATACAGATCTTTTCTCTCTTAATCTCTCTTCTCTCTAGTATTGTTGCCCTAGTTTCTTCAAGAAGCTCTAGAGAGAGGAGGCTCCTCCCTTAAGTCTAAGGGGGGAGGCACCCCAGCATAGATCTAGGTGATAATCTATGGTATGCTGTCTTAGAGTATCGGGAATATGTACTCTTCCCACACGGATCGGCGTGATCATTGGTGATTAGCCAAATAATAAGGAAGTACTTCTCAGAGATTTTTACAACAGCACGATCAAATAATTCAAGGAATAAAGAAGAAAAGAAGAAGAGATTTTCGAGAGAAAAGAGCTTTTATTCAGTATATTTCAGCCTCATTACAACATTGATCTATTTCTAGTATATATACTTTACATAGGGTCAAGCCCAAGCTCATAGAAAAACTCTCCAAACCCAAACAACCCACGTACACAAAATAATAATCTACAAAAATTGAGCTGACCTAGTTTCAGACTGAGCCGGCTAACTTGCAACTGGTTGGCTCAGTCCCAGACTGAGCCAACCTAGTTGTGTATCATGCCAACAATCCAAAAATGCTGCTTTCTATGTAGATTTTTTTTTTGAGATCTAGCCGATCCAGTCCTAGACTGAGCCAGCCCAGTTTTCAACTTAGCCGGCTCAATCTCAGGATGAGCCAACCTAGTTTCTAAACTTTACTAGGAGAGCTAATTTATCTTTCAACTCGCTTCCATCTTTTCATGACCTATCTTCTCATGTTTTCAAGACTTGGGAGTGCCACTTCTGAGCTCACATTCTCCACCTTGGTGCTTTCAAGTCCTTATGAACTCATCTTATCTCAACAGACCCATCTGTGCCACATATCTCTGAAATCTGTCTCTGAGGAGTACCTTCATGAGTGCATCAGACTGATTTTCTTTAGTATGGACCTTCATCAATTCCACTTCACCTTTCTCCACTAGCTCTCTGATCCTGTAGTACCTCACATCCATATGCTTTGTGCATGCTTGATAGATTGAGTTCTATGCCAACAACAAAGCACTCTGACTATCATTGAACAGTGTAACCTTGTTCTGCTCCACCCCCAACTCATCAATTTGCCTCCTAAGCCAAAGGGCTTCCTTTGCCACCTTCGTTATCCCAATGTACTCAGCTTCTATGGTAGATAAGGCCATGATTGGCTAAAGGATTGATCTCCAAGACACAGTCCACCATATATGTAGAAGAGGTATCCAATAGTAGACCTTCTTGTATCAAGATCATCAGCATAATTTGCATCAACAAACCCTTCCAGAGGACCTAAACCTTCATACATCTTCACAGATTGTTCTCCAAATCCTCCCGGCTGCCCACCAAGCACCAAACTATAATCCCTTATTCCATGTAGATATCTCAATATTCATTTCAATGCTTTCCAGTGTTCCTTCCTATTGTCGTCCACAACGTTCTAGGCATCATCTAGCTCTGATACCAAATTATAGACCCATGATATCGTTCGAATGCCAATCATCCTTGACATCACAAGCACCCTGATACCATGTTGTGGAAGCTCCTGATCTTTAGCACGAACTTGAAGAAACCTATGACATTCTCTATGGGCAGCACACCACCGATCTTCCACCTGGATCTGTGATGGGGCGCCTCCCTCCTTGGGCTTGAGGAAGATGCCCCCCTTCTCTAGGGCTTCTTCAAGAACCCTAGGATGACAACTCTAGAGAGAAGAGAAGAAGAGAGTTGAGAGAGAAAAGGTCTGTATTCCACACCATTCATAGCTTAATGAAACCCTGATACAACCTATGTATTTATACATAGCCATTAGGCCCGACCAGAAAAACTTCTCGACTAACCCAATACATGAAAGTACTCACTGAGCACATGTACACCCATGTCTTCCATGCTCTCATCCTCTAGATCTAGACCTAATCCATACATGAATTAGCCCCTTTATGACCTCTCAAACCAGGCCTTAAGACCCCTAGGATCATCCCAGACCCTAGCCCAAAACAGACCCTCGCGTAACTCTACCCATGAACTGAGCCAGCTCAATCTCAGCACTGAGCTGGCTAAGTTCCTCTGGGTCAGCTAAGTCTGAAACTGAGCTGGCCCAGTTCTATGCCGTGCCAGCAGTCCCAAACACTGAGCTGGCCCAGTCCTGTGCCATGCTAGCAGTCCCGAACGCGTAACTCTCTGTTTTGCCTGTACACTGAGACTTAACCAACCCAGTTTTGAACTGAGCTGGCTAACTTATAGAAAATCTTCTTTCTGTAGTCTTGATTCTTTGGCTTTGATTTCTTGCTTCATCTTGTGTCCTAGGTCTCTGAAGCACCAACCAAGCCCCTTGAGGCCCTCAATACCTGAACCTCAAGCTCGTGAAGAGCTACATGCTGCCTCCATCTTAAAATAACTTCTGTCCTAACCCTAGGACCACACCTATCCTAGCCTCCCTGAAGCCCTTATCCTGGCTCCGTCCGTGGCCTCCCAAGGCTTGGGAGCACCATAAATCCTCACAATCTCCATCTTGGTGCCCCAAGCCTTGGCAAACCCCTTGGCAATGACCTCCTGCATGATCCCGCTGTCCCTACGCACTCGACAGCCCCTGTGCAACATCGCCTCCACCAATCCTCTTCAGCTATTGTGCACCCTTGAGGCCTTTGGGATGACCGCCTCCAGCGCTAAAGATCTTGGCTTGCACCTCTGCACCACCTTGGAATTGTAGGATCCCTTGTGCTTAGTAGCTGCATCACTTTTTCTAGACTTTCCTGGAGAACCCATAATATTTCTGTACCGGCACTCACTGCAGACCCTAACATGGTCTCCTCAAAATTATGCCTATCCTCCTGTACATGTCGCTCCACCTAGAACTATGCATTACCGGCACTAATGCTAGGATATCGATTCTTTTGCACCCCTCTGCTCTGAACTCATGTCAAATTTCTCTCCAATTATGAAGCCACCTAATGCCGTAGAAGTCGACTTTATCACCGAGTCCCTCGAGGCCAACCATCCAATGCTGCACTGCTGGGCCTACCACTATACCTCTAACACCATCGCTGCCCTTTCGAACCCTACGCGCTCTGCGGACCCCTTCGAAGCCATCTCGGATACCTTCGCAACCCACAGGCACCTTCGAAACCCAAGAGCTCATCCAACTCTTCTGAAATCAGCGACTGAACCCTAGGGAATTCCATCCTAGTCCTTCTCTTCTGGTCCTACACTAGACATCACTTCAGTTGCACCCGGAGAACCATCGTCCACCTGAACCATGACTCTTCCTGGTGCTCCTATAGAAGAAATCTGATCCATGATACTCCCGACTACTAGAGACCTCCTGACGCTCCCTGAGACCCCCTGGCTCTCCCTAAGACCTGCACCCGATCTCTCTGAGATACCACTAACACTCTTTGCTGAGATACACTCCTCGACTGCTGTACCACCGAGCCTCTCTCAGCCTAGTGCCTCTAGGGAAGTGCTACTGCAGCACTCCAGTGCTCCCTGACTCATCTCTGTGCCGCTTTATAGCCACCCAGCCCTAACCTGCTAGACCTCCATGGATCATCCATCTCCATCACTTCCAAGGCTTTGCAAATCCATGCTTTGATCGAACCACTGAATACATCTCCAACTACTTCCCCACCTTCTAGACACCGAAGGACGTATAGTCACTTCTTCAGCTTTTCTTCGACCATTACCCCTTGGGAAACCTTTCTTCAATAGCCCTACACTGCCCATCTTCCTAGAGAACTCTGATGCTCTCTGCTGAGATACCTCCCTCACCTACTACATCGTCGAGCCTCTCTCAGCTCTGCATCTCTAGGAAAATGCTATTGCAGCACTCCAACACTCCCTGCCTATCACATAAACATCATATACCCCAATCTTTCTACCAAGATCGATCAACAAATCATGCACCAAATTCTTCCACCCCGGGAAAATCCCTTCCCATTAATCCTCTCCACCTTCACCTTCAATCCATTACTCCCGGTTGGCCAAACCATAGCAATAACAAGATAGATTTGAGACATACCATAGAATCCTTATGCAAATTTTTGATTTCACCTTGTACGACTTCTCCTTTCCATCCATGCACTATCAGGCTCTAATACCATATTATCATCCATAACATTCCAGGCATCACCTAGCTCTAATACCAAATTATAGACCCATGATATCGCTCGAACACCAATCATTCTTGACATCACAAGCACCCCAATACCATGTTGCAGAAGCTCCTGATCTTTAGCACAAACCTGAAGGAACCTGTGATGTTCTCTATGGGCAGCACACCATCGATCCTCCACCTAGATCTATGATGGGGCGCCTTCCTTTTTGGACTTGAGGGAGATGCCCCCTTCTCTAGGGCTTCTTCAAGAACCCTAGGGTGGCAACTCTAGAGAGAAGAAAAGAAGAGAGTTGAGCAAGAAAAGGTCTGTATTCCACACTATTCATAGCTTAATGAAATCCTAATACAACCTATGTATTTATACATAGCCATTAGGCCCGATCAGAAAAACTTCCTAGCTAACCCAATACATGAAAGCACTCATCGAGCCCATATACACCCATTCTTCCATGCTCTCATCCTCTGGATCTAGACCCGACCCATACATGAATTAGCCTCCTTAAGATCTCTCAAATCAGGCTTTAAGATCCTTAGGAACATCCCAGACCCTAGCCCAAAATAGACCCTCATGTAACTCTACCCATGAACTGAGCTAGCTCAGTCTCAGCACTGAGCCGGCTAAGTTTCACTGGGTCGGCTCAGTCTGAAACTGAGCCAGCCCAGTCCTGTGTCGTGCTAGCAGTCCCGAATGCGTAGCTCTCTATTTTGTCTGTGCACTGAGACTTAGTCGACCTAGTTTTAAACTGAGCCGACTAACCTACAAAAAATTTTCTTTTTACAGTCTTGATTCTCCAGCTTTGGTTCCTTACTTCATCTTGTATCCCAGGTCTCCGAAGCACCAACCAAGCCCCTTGAGGCCCTCAATACCTGAACCTCAAGCCCATGAAGAGCTACATGCCGCCTCCACCCTAGGATAACTCCTATTCTAGCCCTAGGACCACACCTATCCTAGCCTTCCCGAAGCCCTCATCTTGGCTCCATCCATGGCCTCCCAAAGCTTGGGAGCACCATAAATCCTCATACTTCCCAATGTTAGCCATGTATCTACTAACCATGCTCACTGCATGTGCTATATCTGATCTACAGCACACCATAGTGTACATCACACTACTTACAGTATTTGCATAAGAGATTCATTTCATATACTCTCTCTCCTCTTTTGACTGAGGGTTCTATAACTTGGAGAGAGACATATGGCTTGACAATGGCGTCTCTGTAGGTTTGGCCTTCTCCATCCCAAATCTCTCCAAAACCTTCTGGACATAATTTTCTTGTGACAAATAGAGCACTCCTTTGTACCTATCTTTGTAAATCTTTATTCCAAGGATTTTCTCAGCTGGACCCAAATCCTTCATCTCAAACTCAGATGATAATGCCCTTTCCAATCTTTTCACAGCATCCATGCTTCTACTAGCTATGAGCATATCATCTACATACAATAATAGGTACAGAGCTTCCTCTTCATCTACATCCTTGACGTAGACACAACAATCATGTTCATAATTGCTAAAATCCAGGCTCAAGACAAAGCTATCAAATCTTTGATACCACTAATGAGGGGATTGTTTCAAGCCATACAAAGACTTTTTGAGTAAACACACCTTTTCTTCCTATCCCATCTTCATGAAACCATCTGACTGCTTCATGTAGGTTCTTTCCTCCAAAGTTCCATAAAGGAAGGCCATCTTCACATCCATTCGTTCAAATTCCATGTTATGCTGTGCCACTTATGACAGCAAAACTCGAGTAGATGTATGACATACCACAGGAGAGAAAATTTTTATGTAGTCAATTCCTTTCCTTTGTAAGTATTCCTTTGCTACCAGCCTTGCTTTGAATCTGACTCTACCTTGTTTTGAAGGTGCTTCTTTCTTTGTGAACATCCACTTTGAGCCAATAGGTTGAGCACCCTTTGGAAGATCCACCAGCTACCATGTCTGATTCTTCTCAAGTGATTTCATCTCCTCCATTATGGCCTGTATCCATGAATCATGATCCTCACTCTCCATGCCCTCTGCATAATTCTCTGGATCTCCATTAGCAGTAATGAGTGCATAAAAGATAATCTCATCAATGCTATATCTGATAGACCTCCTAATAGTACGTTGGGGCTTGTGCAAAGTCGCTTCCAATGGCACATCTCTGCCTGATGTATGTGACTGCTCCTGCACATCTATCTGAACTACCGACCCTTCATGCTGATTTTCAATCTGAGATAATACTTTTCTATCCTGCTCCACCTCTACAAGAATACTTTTGTACGTAGATTTAACCTGCATGCAATCATTCTCTGACTGACCATCACTGTTCATCTTTGTTTCTCCAATTTCATCTATCCCAGACCTTCTTAAGATGCTCTTCTTATCAAAGATAACATCCCTACTGATTACTGACTTTTGTGCCTGAGAGTCCCATAGCAGGTACCCCTTGACTCCTTGTGGATATCCTATGAATATCATCTTTTGAGATTTTGGGTCCAATTTGCTTCTCTTGGTTGCCTCTATATATGCATAGGCTATGTAACCGAAGACTTTTAGATGGCCAAGCTCCACCTTCTTCCTACTCTAGACCTCCTTTGGAATGCCTCCATTCAGCTTATGATGAGGAAACCTATTCACAAGAAAATAAGAAAAAATTAGAGCATCATTTTAAAAGAACTTTGAAAGTGATGTTTGTAGCCTCAAACTCCATGCCTTTTCGATCAATGTTTGGATTATTCTCTCTATGATACCATTCTGCTGGGAAGTCATCTTCACCATGTAATATCTTTTGATGCCATTTTTCTCATAGTACCTCCTGAACTCTAGGCTAGTATACTCCCCTTCATTGTTTGACCTCAGACACTTTATCTATCTTCCTAATTTTTTCTCTACTTTAGCTCTCTAGACTCTGAACTAGGCAAATACCTCTGATTTTTTTTTTATCAGATAAACCTACACCTTCCTTAAGAAATCATCAATAAAAGTGATAAAGTATTTTGCCTCACCTTTAGCTAATACAGGAGCTGGTCCCCACATATTCGAGTGCACTAAATCCAGCACTCCCTCGCTGCGCTTGGTGCTTCTAGCAAACCTCTGAAGGAAAAAATCTTAAAATTTTATTTTCTAATGCAGGTTCGTTCAGATCTGATTAGATCAAGAGGGATATTTCAATAATTTTCTATAAGATCCTAATCAGATCTAAGATTCTTCAGATCTGATCTTATTGATCTAATAAAATAAAATAAAAAAAAATTAAATTAAATTAAATTAAATTATACTTTTATTTTGGATAATCCAATTATCCTGTGATGATCTCAATGTTTATCTGAGATTCTAAATGAAGCCACGCAAACACCTGGTCTCTACCGGTATCCACTCAAGCAGGATCCCAAATTATCTGGTGATGTATCCTTGAGAGTGAATTTCAAAGTTTCCTAATTTTTTTCCACTCATTAGCTTATATGGGACATTTTAGTGGAAGAAAAATGACAGCAAAAGTACTACAAAATGGATTTTACTGGCCAATATTATTTAAGAATGCCCATGATTTATACTATAATTGTTTAAGATGTCAATAAATAGAAAATATTTTAAGAAAAGATATGATGCATCTATCCCCAATTTTAGTAGTTGAAATCTTTGATGTTTAGGGAATTGACTTTATGGGCCCATTTTCCTCCTCTTATGGTTACGAGTATATTCTGACGGTAGTAGATTATGTTTCTAAGTGGATAGAAGCTACGACAATATAAACCAATGATCATAAGATAGTAATCAAGTTTATTCAAAGAAATATTATAAGTCGATTCAATTGCCCTAGGGCTATAATTAGTGATGGGGGTATGCACTTCATGAATAGGCACTTTGAAGATTTAATGAAGAAATATGAAATCACACATAGAATAGCCATCCCATATCAACCCCAGACTAGTGGATAAGTTGAAGTCTCAAAAGAAAAATAAAATAGATCTTAGAGAAAATGATTAGGTCTGATCGTAAACATTGGTCTAAGAGATTAGATGATGCACTATGGACCTACCGTACTACCTACAAAACTCCTATAGAAATATCTCCTTACTTGCTTGTTTTTGAAAAATCTTGTCATCTTCCAGTAGAATTAGAGCACCACACATATTGGGCAATAAGAAAATTTAATTTTGATATAAAAAAAGTAGGGTTAAAAAGAAGACTACAATTAAATGAATTAGAAGAGTTATGTAATAAGGCATACAAGAGTGCTAAAATTTATAAGGCTCAAACCAAAGCTTACCATGATAAGATCATTTCAAGAAAAACATTCAAACCTAATAAAAAAGAATGGCTCTTTAATTCTAGGTTAAGATTATTCCCTGATAAACTTCATGTTGGAATGGACCATTCATTGTGACCTAAGTTTTTTCCCATGAAGTCGTAGAACTTAGAGATCCAAAATAAGAAAATGCTTTCAAGGTTAATGGCCAACGAATTAAACCTTATATCGATGGTATAAGGGATGGAGAGCAAATCAAGTTAGTGGATCTATTTGAATCAGTTTATGAACCACCATAAATTTTTGGCTTGGTCTGGCCGAAATCTTAAACTTAGCGCTTATTGAGAGTTAACCCATCATTTTTATCTTCTAAATTTTTATTTTTTTTAAATTTTTGTAGGACACTAATAAAGATGATTTGCCCAAGTTGGGGGGAGCATATCATCAAAATATCCTATATGAAGCCAATGGAGTATAATGAAGGACCTGCAAATACCAAACCAGGTGGTCCTATTCTTGATAAATATTTTTATTTTTTTCTTCTTTCATTGAGAATAATGAAAATTAAGTTGGAGGGGAAGAATAACTAACTTTAATTTGTGAGTCCTCAAGTATGATTTGAAATAATTAGCTTTATATATCTAAACTTTATTTTGATTAAGAGCTAATTAGACATCCTAATCAATGAGTGATTAATGATTTAGATAATTTTAGAGATCCTCCATAGTAAATTATTAAAAAAGCTTAATAAATGATAGAATTTAGATCAAACCAAATTTTAAGAGGGATTCTAGAACCCTCTTCTTACTGATCTCAATAAAGAATTTGCTTCATGCAAGTTGGATGAAAAGATCGAAATATGCAAAAATTTTTCTTAGAATTTGCTTAAAAAAATATTGATTTTTCACTGAGTAACCGGGTGGTTTGTGCAAAAAGATAAGCAACGTAAAAGAAAAGAATTTAGCATTGTCTCATTGAGTAACCGAGCCCCTTTGCCTAAATAAGCATTGTAGTTTGCATCACAAGATGGGGATGCAAGAAATCGATTAAAAAAAATAGAGAGAAAAAAGTAGATAATAAGGAGACTAAATTGCAAGAAGATAATAAACCCAACCCATATTAAATTAAATGATTTAAAAAGTAAAGTGGAGAGTTGATGAAAGAAGATTTTCTAAAATTTTATAGCAAATACTCAACCACTAATTGGGTTAAATTAATAATCCGATGATGTAACTTTTCAATGGTCTGGTCGGGTGTTGGTGCAAAATTTGGTTGACGCTAGAATCGATGCTGGAGTCAGAGAGGATAAGGTCGCTGTCGATGACTTGTAAAACAAGTCTCACCTGGAGTCGAGGGTGATGGCTCCGGCAAGATCCTTCGATGATCAAGTCAGCTCTTTCGACCAACAGAAATGGAGTGCTCAAAAAAATTTTGGTAGAGTTTTGAGAAGAAAAATGAGAGCTTAGAGAAAATATATCTGGAGGATTTCTTTTATAGACGGAGCCTGTAACAAACTAATAATGATAGCTATAACCATTCGGTAGTGGGCCATTCAGACCACGTGGAGTTTGTTAAAAAGAGTGATGTCCATTGTCGCAACTTGCCAATCGAGAGTGATGTTCGTTGTCGCGACTTGCCAGTTGAGAGTGATGTCCATTATGGATTAATGGTCGAGGTTCAAATGGAGTTGCACTGGTGGTAAAGAGCTTCGAGTCACAATGGTTTTGGACAAGTTTAGGCCCTTTTAGGGTCGCCTACATGTAGGTTGGCTTGTATTGTATTAAGAGTCAGACTTGCGTAGATAATGAGGTCCTTCTGGGTGACCACAAGAGGCTCGATCGAAAGGAATTCTTCTCATCGATTGGTGGAATCTGGCTATAAAGAGTGCAGAAGGCCTGTGATCGGAGGAGTTCAGGAGGAGATCCAACCTGCAGAGAAGTTTGGCTGAAGGAGAAGTTCGAAAGGAGATTCGATCTACCAAGAGGCCAGGCTAAAAGAGAAGTCTGGAAGGAGTTCGACTGTAGGAGAGGTCCAGAATGAGTTCGACTGATGGAGAGGTCTTAAAGGAGTTCGACTGGTGGAGAAGTCTTACTGAAGGAAAAGTCTGGGAGAAGTTCGACTATGGCTGAAGGAGATGTCCTGGAGGAGTTCGACTGGTGGAGAGGTCCGGAAGGAGTTCGATCGATGGAGAAGTTTGACTAAAGGAGAAGTTCGAAAGGAGTTTGATTGGCTCCCAAGCTGGCCAAGCTAGACTGCCCAAAGGGCCGCTCTCACTATTCAAGTTCATTCAAAGGGGATCCGATGATAGGAGGATGACCGAGATCACTCTAAGATTAGACATTTAGCCGAACTTCAGCGGGAGTGGGTTTATCCCCAATAATAGTTCCCCTACTCCCAAGTTCGAAATTTGAAAGAAGAAAGTATAAATGCGACTATCGAAGTTCTTTTTAGCCTCCCATGCCCATAGGACGGGATGTCTTGACGTCTACTGCACTGGCACCAAAACTTCATAAACATGAGGTGACCCAAAAAGTTATTTTTTGAGCCTCCCATCGAAACTCTGCCCAAGGTACAGTGCAATTAAGGATCTGTCCATTGCCACTTCTCTGCTATGATGAGTGGGACACGTGATACACATAGATCGACCGAATGAGATCTACAATCATAACTGTTTCAGACTTCCCTTAGCTATTAAAGGCCTTCTTCCTCCTCCGGAATCCATTCTACCTAGGTCTTCTTCCTTCTTTCCCAAATCCTCACCTTCCTTCTTCTCGAGAGTATCGATTCCTTCTCGCATCCTCTCTACTCCTAGGCACTCTTCTGCTCGATTTTTGTCATGCTCACCATCTTCTTGCCTTTCTCAGTTGACTTAAGTGAGCTTCTCAACCCTTCTCATTGAGCATTCATGCTTCTTTGATTTTCTGCTCTTTCAATTTTCTCTAGAGAGTCTCTGCATTTCATTTTTCTTGATTTTTGGAGACTTTTGGGGGTTTATTTTGATTCATATGTCTTCCAAAACCTCTCAATCTATTGATTCGTGGAGCTCATCTGGGCCAACCTTCTTAGACCCCACTCCTCTAACTAAAGTTAATCCTAGGAGTATGTCCCATCAGTCTTTCATCCCAGATACCATTTCTCCTATCCTTACTCTGAATGACCTCTCCTTGATTAGGATACAGTATGGCATCTCACCAGAGTACGATCTTAAACTCCTCGGATCAGGCGACCGTGCTAGTTCACCTCCAGTCAGTTGGTTTTATCTATATCTAGAAGCTTTGCATGTCGGGCTTTGACTTCCACTTTCATCTTTTGTTGTCACACTTTTTAGCCTTTTGAACATTTCTTTTGCTTCCATCGTACCAAACTTCTTTCGATTTGTAATTGGCATTCTTTCTCTTTATCATCTGGTAGAACACTAATGGTACTTCTTCCTCCAATTCAGTAAGAAGGGGTTACTGAAAGGTGCTCCTTCTTTCATTCATAACTGTAAGGAGAAGTACTTCTTCGTCTGATGCCCCACCTTAATGCTTGACCTTCCTCCCTAGGGCTTCCTTAGGAAGTCAGTCCGTCGAGCCCCTAGTTTGGACGGAGCCGACCTCAAGTCTTCTAACAAGCTCAAGGCATACCGAGCTCCTCTCTTTCCCGACCTTCTAAAGAAGTAGATCTTATTCAATCTAAACCTGAGTCCTCTTAACCCCATCGATATTAAATGCATTTATATACATGTATATAAATATATATATGAACTCTCATGAAGTTTCATATGTACCTCGGCTAACTATAGTTTTTCCTTTATAATAGAGATGGATACTGATGCTATGGAGAGGCTCACCAAGGATCTTTATGTTGAGGAAAATGCCTCAAATTCTCCCATATTAAGCTACAGCAAGGTCTAGGATGACGAACGGAGTCCAACGAGCCCAAGAACACCCCAATTGGAGATCAGAGAGCAAAGATTTGCACGAAGGAGCATCAAACGGATCGCCAAAGTGGGGCCCACGATCGGCAGGCCCATGGAGGTGCTACCTAGGCATGCAGGCCCATGGGGGCCAGCCCAAGCATGCACTGGCATGTGGGCCAGCCAGTGTGCGGACATGGTCTAGCAGCCCTACACGCGGCCCAGGCATGGGCACATGGCCCAATGCGGGAGCACGATCTAGCATGGGTGCGGCCAAGCACGAGCATGCGTTCCTACGCGGGCGTGCGGGTGTGCGGCCCAACACCACATGTAGCCCAGGCCCAGGTGTGTGCGCATGGGTGTGGCCTAGGCGCAGGCGGCCTTGCCGATGCACGGGATCCTTTCTTTACGCAAACACTCGAATCCTGTCAGGATTGTTATCTCCGCATTTGACTTGGATTTAGTCTTCCATGGCCTTTATAAGTAGCAGACCGAGAGTTTTGAAGGGGTGGTGGCTTGGTGATTTTGAGAGAGCCTGAGATGTAGAGAGCAGAGAAAAGAGTGCCAGCGGACAGCAGGAGTAGGGGCTTCGGACAGACAACTAGGCAGTGGACTATGGTCATTTTAGGGGGTCTTCAAGGGAGAGTTTGTTTAGAGTTACTTCTTGTTGAGAGGATTGTCTATGTTAGTTCAGAGTGGGCAATTTTCTCTTGTATCTCTTCATTTTTCGTAGTGAAGTTTGCATGCCCTATGGAGATGAGCCTTTAGGCTGATTCACATACTTGATTGTTCTTATTTTATGTTATTCTTTCTTTCTATCGCAATCCACTGGTACTAGATTCTTAACAAGTGGTATCAAAGTATGTTGATACCTCCAACAATTGATATCAGAGCCCAGATGGTACCGAAGTGTAGATTATAGCAGTGGTGATAGAGATTGAAGAACATGAAGAAGATAAGTGCAATCAAGATGGAGATCAATAGGTTTGATGGAAAGGATAAAGGATGTCCTTATCCAACATGGTTTGATCGATGCTCTATTATACGATGAGATGCCAGCCACCATAGAGGTGAAAGATTGGAAGCGGATCCAAATGCAGGTGGTAAGCATGATCTACTTGTACGTAGCAGATGATGTGGTGATACATGTACTTGGTGAGACATTTTTGATAGTGCTATGGTCGAAGCTCGAGGAGTTGTACATGGCAAAGTCCCTCACCAACACCCTCTTTCTTTGAAGGCAGTTCTATCAACTATGGATGGACGAAGGCTAGAGCGTGCAGGAGCATCTATCCAACTTTCAAAAGATCCTCACCGAGCTCCTCAGTGTTGGCAAAAAGGTTGAGGAGAAGACCAGGGCGTTGGTCTTGCTTACATCGCTTTTTCTTTCGTATGAGTCCTTGGTGATTGCTCTTCTAGTGGAAAAGAGCACCATCAAGATGGATGAAGTCACTGTAGCAATTCTCCAAAATAAGATTCTTAGGAGGGAGAACCCAGCTTCAAGCTCAGACGGTGGCAGCTCAGCTTTAATAATTTCTGAAGGCAGTAGATAGAGCAGTAGAGGATCGCGAGGAGGACGATCTAGGTCCAAGATGAGGGACCAAGGCAAGATTAGATGCTATAGGTGCGACGAGTTGGGGCATCGAGTCAAGGATTACTCATAACTCAATGATCAGATGAGGGCTACTGTGGTGGTGGCTAGTAGCGATATAGAAGGCAGTGATGATATCCTTCTGATTACTGATGAGATATCTATTTTTTTCTCCTAGTGGATTATGGATTCTACTTGTTTTTATCATGTATGTTGTAGAGAGGAGATGTTTGACTCCCTAGAGATAAATGAAGTTACTATATTCTAGTCAGACATATCGAGCTATGAGATCAAGGGTAGCAGGATGGTCAGCATGAAACTCCATGATGGAATGATGAAGAAGTTGGGTGAGGTCCAATACATACCCAGCTTTAAGAAGAATTTAATTTCACTGAGTAGACTGGATTCGATCAGCTTTATATGAAAAGCTGATGGAGGAATCCTGAAGGTCATGCACGACAGTAGGGTGGTGCTAAGAGGAAGAAAGTGTGGAGGATATAACCTCATGTCAGGGAGCCTAGTGCAAGGTGGAGCTCCAGGTGGAGACAGATCGGGCATGGAATAAGAGACTCGGAAGGATGACATGAGACATCGTAAGGTAAAGTTTCTATTGCCGTAGGAGGCTACTCCAAGCAAGTCTCAGGTTAGATGGATCATAATAGTTGATGGAGGTGGGATTGAGCAGCCTGGCTCGATTCCCATATTTGTCCATCCATGATCAGTAGGCAATTATCCTAGGGCATAGGGGTGCTAAACAAACTCTCGGATAGCTAGAAACTGAATATCGAGTTGAGATGAAGATTGTTAAGAAAAATGCCTCAAATTCTCTCACATTAAGTCCATAGCAAGGTCCAAGATGATGAACGGAGTCCAACGAGCCTAAGAACACCCCAATCGAAGATCAGATAGTGAAGATACGCGCAAAGGAGCATCAGATGGATCACCAAAGTGGGGCCCTTGGTCAGCAAGCCCACGAAGGTGCAACCTAGGTGAGCAGGCATGCAGTGGCCGGCCCAGGTGCATGGGCCAGCCAGTTTGTGGGCATGGCCCAATGGCTAGTGGCCTTGCACGTGGCCCAGGTGTGGGCGCACAGCCCAGCATGGGCACGCGGTCCAGTGTGAGCATGGCCCAGCATGGGCACGTGGCCCTATATAAGGGCATGGGCATAAGACCCAATGCCACGCGCGGCCCAAGCCCAGCGTGTGTGCGGCTTGGGCCAAGGCAGTCTCATCGACATGCGGGATCCTTTCTTCGTGCGGACATCGGAATCCTATCAGGATTGTTATCTCCACGTTTGACATGGATTTGTACTTCCATGGCCTTTATAAGCAACAGATCGAGAGCTTTAAGGGGGCAGTGGCTTGGTGATTTTGAGAGAGCCTTAGACATAGAGGGTAGAGAAAAGGGTGCCAGTGGACAGCAGGAGCAGGAGCTTCAGGCAGACAGCTAGGCAACGAATTGCGGTCATAGTGAAGTTTAGCATATTGCGGTCTTCAAGAGAGAGTTTGTTCAGGATAACTTCTTATTGAGAGGATTGTATACGTGAGTTACGAGTGGATAATTTCCTCTTATATCTCTTTCTTTTTCATAGTGAAGTTTGTATGCCCCGTGGAGGCGAGCCTTTAGATTGATCTACATGCTTGATTGTTCTAGTTTTATTTTCTTCTTTCTTCCTATCGCAATCCACTGGTACTAGATCCTTAATAAGTCGTATCAAAGCATGTTTATACCCCCTAACACTTTATGCCCAAAAGAAGAGGAAGGAGGCAGCCCCAGGTGGAAGTTCGAAAAGGGTGAAAGTCAGCGGCCTGATTTTGAGGTTCTAGATGTCCCTGCAGCTACTCCTGAAGTTGTTCCAAGCACCAAGGTCCCTTCAATCATCGAGGGCAGTGTCGAAGGTGTAGGCTCTCAGCCTCCCGCATCCTCAAGCCTCCCTACAGGAGGATCGATGTCGAAGCCCCCCACTGAGAGGAAAAGAGGGGATGGAGATGACAAGAAGAAGAAGAAGGTCGGAGTCGTGAAGGTGGTCCATAAGGCTCGTTCGGGCGGGTCAAGCAACTGCGACGATCTAGGGGTGGACCCCTTTGGCAATCTAGATATCATCCGAGATCTGACCAACAAGTTTGCCCTGCCTGAAGAGGTAGACCGCCTAGCCTACCTTGATAGCACGCAATTCGTCTGGGAGTTTCTCAGAACTTTTTTCAAAGTAATCATCTTGCCGCATTTCTTCTTCATTTTTTTCTTTTTTTTTATCTTACTTTGACTCGTCCATGGCAGTCGGGCCACCACATACTGGCCCACCTCAAGAGGATAAATTGCTAGGAGGCGGAAGAGCTGAAAGTCCAAGAGGACCTTCAAGCCAAAGTTGATTATCTTCAGGGGAAGGTCATCGAGGTTGAGCGCCTTGTAGAGAAAAAGGTGCTGAAAAATGAGAATCTTCAGAGAGCACTTTGAAAGGAGGAGCTCATCTGGACCGGGCTCAAGGCCACATTAGCCCTGAAGGAGGAGAAAAAGAAGGAGACCGAGATCAAGGTCACCGAGCTAGAAGTTAAAATGTCAAAGTCTATTTTAGAGGCAGCAGCTCGAGCCATGGAGGTGTTCAAGGTCTCTTCCGAAATGAAAGACTTAAACATCATATTCGACCAGAAGGCATTCATAAAGGGTTTCGAGCTTTGCGAAGGTAGGGTGGACCGAAAGTTTCCTAAGCTTGACCTCAGCTTCCTAGAAGAGGAGCCCGATAAAGAAGCAGGGCCGTCCAGTGCTGCGGCCGACCCATCTCCCATTGAAGTGTTCTTCGAATCCTCCAAGCCTACTATCGAGGTGTCCGAGCCCATGCAAGAGCCTGATGTTGTCTCCAAAGCATCGGTTGAACCCGTTCCCAAGCCTGCGGCTACCCCTGGAGTGCCGAGCTCCTCTATCACTTTCCTTCCGGAGGTTAGGGGCCTTAAGTAGTTGTATTTTCTTTTTTGCTTCATCCTATACTCGAAAAAATTTTAATGAATGAAAGTAGAAATTATTTTAATCAAGAGCTTAGAGTGCTTTTCTTGCGGTGGATGCAGTTCCCCATTGATGCCAAGCTGCTACCATAGGGAATTTCTTTAAAATTGATAGTTAGAAATTTAAAGAAGGAAGTTTACCACTTGAGAAAGAAATTAAAAAAGATTGAAGATGAACCTCAAAAATCTAGAAAGAACATGTTGGAGGCGACAATTGAGGTTACCCTCCTTCGTAAGCTGTATATGAAAGATTCTGTGACCTTCGCCATCAAGAAGGATAGCTTTGAGAGGAAGTTAGCGGAGCTCAAGAAAAGTACCAACGATAAGTCTTGGGTGTTAACAGCGAAGGTCGGCTCCTTCGAAGTCGAACTCCAGGCAGTGAAGGAGAAGATTCAGTTATTGAAGGAGAGGCAATGAATTGTAGACCCATGATATCGCTCGAACGCCAATCATCCTTGACATCACAAGCATCGATATCATAATGCAGAAGCTCCTGATCTTTAGCATGGATCTGAAGGAACCTGTGATGTTCTCTATGGGCAGCAAACCACCGATCCTCCACCTGGATCTGTGATGGAGCACCTCCCTCCTTGCGCTTGAGGAAGATGCCCCTTCTCTAGGGCTTCTTCAAGAACCCTAGGGCATTAACTCTAGAGAGAAGAGAAGAAGAGAGTTGAGGGAGAAAGGTCTGTATTCTACAGCATTCACAGCCTTATGAAATCCTAATACAACCTATGTATTTATACATAGCCATTAGGCCCGACCAAAAAACTCTCCGGCTAATCCAAAACATGAAAGCACTCACCGAGCCCATGTACACCCATGTCTCCCATGCTCTCATCCTCTAGATCTAGACTTGACCCATACATGAATTAGCCTCCTTAAGATCTCTCAAACTAGGCCTTAAGACCCCTAAGATTAACCCAGACCCTAGCCCAAAATAGACCCTTGCATAACTCTGCCCGTGCACTAAGCCTGCTCAGTCTCAGCACTGAGCCGGCTAAGTTTCACTAGATCGGCTCAGTCTGAAACTAAGCCAGCCCAGTCCTATGCCGTGCCAGCAGTTTTGAATGCATAACTCTCTATTTTGCCTATGCTCTGAGACTTAGTCGACCCAATTTTGGACTGAGCTGGCTAACCTGCAGAAAATCTTTCTTCTGTAGTCTTGATTTCCTAGCTTTGGTTTCTTACTTCATCTTGTGTCCCAGATCTTCGAAGCACCAACCAAGCCCCTAAAATTTTTGGAGCCAACCCTCTGACTCCTTCCGTGGCCTTCCAAAACTTGGGAGCATCATAAATCCTCACAATCTCCACCTTGGTGCCCTAAGCCTTGGCAAACCTCTCGGCAATGACCTCCTGCACGTTTCTACTGTCCCTGTGCACTCGATAGCACCTGTGCAAACATCACCTTCGCCAATCCTCTTCAGCTGTTATGCACCCTTGAGGCCTTTGGGATGATCGCCTCCACCGCTAAAGACCTGTGCTTGCTTCTTGGCACTATCCTAAAATTATAGAATCCCTTCTGCTTAGCAGCTGCATCACTTTTCTTGGACCTTCTTAGAGAACTTGCAACATTCCTGTACCGACACTCGCTACAAATTCTGACATGGTCTCCTCAGAACAATGCCTATCCTCCTACACATGTTGCTCCATCTGAAATTATGCATCTCCGATACTGGTGCTAGGATATCGATCCTCCCACACCTTTCTGCTCTGAACTCATGTTAAATTCCTCTCTAATTGTGAAGCCACCTCTCTAGAGCTCCACCAATATCCGAAGTCCACCTGATGTCATAGAAGCTGACTCTATCATCAAGTCCCTCAAGGCCAACTACTCAACATTGCACTGTTGAGCCTACTGCTACACCTCAAATATCGTCGCTGCCCCTTCGAACCCTCTGCACTTCACAGACCCCTTTGAAGCTATCTCGAATACCTCCGCAATCCGCAGGCACCTCCAAAATCCAAGAGCTCATCTAACTCTTCTGAATCCAGCGACTGAACCCTAGGAAATTCCACCTTAGTCATTCTCTTCTACTCCTACACCAGCCATCGCTTTAGTTGCACCCGAAGAACCATCCTCCACCTGAACAATGACTCTCCCTGGTGCTCCTATAGAAGAAACCTGATCCATGATACTCTTGACTGTCTGAGACCTCCTAGCGCTCCCTAAGACCTCCTGGCTCTCCCTGAGACCTGCTCCCGATCTTTCTGAAAAGCCCTTGATACCATCTGCTAAGATACACTCCTTAGCTACTGCACTGTCGAGCCTCTCTCAGCCCCCATGTCTCCAGGGTAGCACTCCTACAGCACTCCAGCACTTCCTGACCTTATCTCTGCACCACTCTACAACCATCCAGCCTTAACCTGCTGGACCTTCATGGATCATCCATCTTCACCACTCCCAAGGCTTCACAAATCCGTGCTCTAATCGATCCACTGAATACATCTCCGACTACTTCCCTGCCTTTCTAACATCAAAGGACGTATAGTCACATCTTCAACCTTCCTTTGACCATTATCCCTTGGAAAACCTCTCTTCAATAGCCCTACACTGCCCATCTTCCTAGAGAACCCTGATGCTCTCTACTAAGATACCTCCCTCGACTGCCGTATTGATGAGCCTCTCTCAGCCTTGCATCTCCAGGGAAGCGCTACTGCAGTACTCCAGTGCTCCCTGCTTGTAACATAACTGTCATACACCCTGACCTTTCCACCAAGACCGATTAGCAAATCATGCACCAAATCTTTTCACCCTGAGATAATTCTTTTCCATTAATCCTCTCAACCTTCACCTTTAACCTGCTACTTTCGGTTGGCCAAACCATAGTAGTAATAAGGTAGATTTGAGACATACTATGGAATCTTTGTGTAGATTTCTAATTTTACCTTGTATGACTTCTCCTTTTCTTTCATGCACCATCAGGCTCTGAAACTTAGCTCTGATACCATATTGTCGTCCAAAACGTTCTAGGCATTACCTAGCTCTGATACCAAATTATAGATCCATGATATCACTCGAACTCCAATCATCCTTGACATCACAAATACCAATATAATGTTGCAGAAGATCCTAATTTTTAAAATGGATCTGAAGAAACCTATGACGTTCTTTATGGGCAGCAAACCATCGATCCTCTATCTGGATCTGTGATGGGGTGCCTCCCTCCTTGCGCTTGAGGAAGATGCCCTCTTTCTCTAAGGCTTCTTCAAGAACCCTAGGGCATTAACTCTAGAGAGAAGAGAAGAAGAGAGTTGAGAGAGAAAGGTCTGTATTCCACAGCATTTATAGTCTTATGAAATCCTAATACAACCTATGTATTTATACATAGCCATTAGGCCCGACCAAAAAACTTCTCGGCTAACCCAATACATGAAAGCACTCACTGAGCCCATGTACACCCGTGTCTCCCATGCTCTCATCATCTGGATCTAGACCCAATCCATACATGAATTAGCCCCCTTAAGACCTCTCAAACCAGACCTTAAGACTCCTAGGATCAACTCAGATCCTAGTCCAAAATAGATCCTCGTATAACTCTGCCTGCGCACTGAGCTGGCTCAGTCTCAGCACTGAATCGGCTAAGTTCCACTAGGTTGGCTCAGTCTGAAACTAAGCCAGCCCAGTCCTGTGCTGTGCCAGTAGTCCTGAATGCGTAGCTCTCTATTTTGCCTATGCTTTAAGACTTAGCCGATCCAATTTTGGACTGAGTCGGCTAACCTATAGAAAATCTTCCTTTTGTAGTCTTCATTCTTCGACATTGGTTCCTTGCTTCACCTTGTGTCCCAAGTCTCTGAAGCACCAACCAAGCTCCTAAAATCTCCAGAGCCAACCCTTTGACTCCTTCCGTGGCCTCCCAAGACTTGGGAGCATCATAAATCTTCACAGTCTTTTGATAAGGCACAATATGAGTGGGATTGGTTGAAGACGTTCTCCACACTTTGGAAGCAGTTGCATGACGTTAAGCTCACTTATGATACCTATCGACTTGGTTGGAGTGAGAGGATATCCAAGCTTGAGCAAAAGTTTTGTGCTACTAACAGCAAAGTGGCCCAACTCCAAAAACAACTCGATGATAATCACCCATCTGACGTGAGTAGGGGATCAGAGCAGGTTGCCTTCTTGACGAGGACTTTGGGTGAGCTCTCAGAAGCAGTTGGAAGAGAGAAGGCCAAGATTCAATGGCTGAAGATCCAATTGTCGTGCGAGCAGTAAGCCGTTAAGGATGCTGAGACTGAGTCTGAAGTCCTAAGAAAATAGTGACAAGAGCTTGAAGGCAAGTTCGAATACATCAACAGAATGTATATAGATGGCTTATATAAAAAGAGAGAGCTTGAGGGGGGAGATCCTCATACTAAAGCAAGCCTTGGCGATGGCTTGGGCCGCTAGCCCAAAATCTGAGGAGTTCGGTCCATCTTAGGACTTCGATCCTTTTCTCTTCTTCTTTCTTTTCATCTAATTGGTCTTGTCGACCTTTATCTCGCTTGTAACAGACTTATATTCTCGTGTAATCAGTCTCGCCAATCTTTATTTTGCTTATAATGGACTTATATTCTCGTGTAATTGATTTCGCCGACCTTTATTTTGCTTATAATGAACTTAATATTTGCAATAAAATGGTACCATTTTCATTACTGTCTTACACGGATTTGATGCTGGTTAATGACTTCGCTTTCTTCATCTCATTTTTTTTTGCTTTATCTTCTAACGAGATGCTTGTTGTGGATGCCGAGATGGGATTCCTTCCACGAACTAGGGCCAGGTTCCCTCTTTCATATTTGATGTAGCCATAAGGGGGACACAAATAAGGATCGTCCGTATGGCTTTTTCTTTTTCTTCATTTTAGATTAATGAGGCCTTAGCCTTCCTCATGTTAGGATGAGGTTCTCTTCTGTTCCTTGCATGTTCATAGGGGTACATCGGGGCCATTGACACGGTCTCTCCCCTCATCTCGTCTTAGTTTAGCAAGCTCTTATGCTTTGCTTACATTAGGATGAGGTTCTTCTTCTGTTCCTAATGTGACTGTAGGGATGCATTAGGGCCACTGGAAGGGTCTCTTCTCTCATCTTGTCTAAGATTAACGAGGTCTTCGCTTTGCTTATGTTAGGACGAGATTCTCCTTCTATTCCTAATAGGACTGTAGGGGTACACTAGGACCATTGGAAGGATCTCTCTCCTCATCTCATCTTAGGTTAACGAGGCCTTCGACTTTGCTCACGTTAGGATGAGGTTCTCCTCCTATTCCTAATATGCCTGTAGAAGCACATTAGGACCGCTGGAAGGGCCTCTTCTCTTATCTCATCTTAGATTAATGAGGTCTTCAACTTTACTCATGTTAGGACGAGATTCTCCTCCCATTCCTAATGCTGCTATAGGGGCACATTAGGACCGCTGGAAGGGCCTCTCCTCTCATCTTGTCTTAGGTTAACGAGGCCTTCAGTTTTGCTCACATTAGAACGAGATTCTCCTCCTATTCCTAATGTGGCTATAGGGGCATATTAGGACTGCTGAAAGGGCCTCTTCCCTCATCTTATCTTAGATTAACGAGTTCTTTGACTTTGCTCATGTTAGGATGAGGTTCTTCTCCTATTCCTAACGTGGCTTTCTTCGTTGCACAGTTAAGTTCGAAAAGTCATTTTCCACCATTACAGATTTATAATAAGGATCGAAATGTTAAAGTAGAGAGATTTTATTACGACCAAGTCATCGATAATATATCCATAGGTTTTTCGAATTCCACGATTAGGATAGATCAGCTCCTCTGAGCTCCTTCAGGTAATACGTCCTGGGTCGGACAACTTCCTTGATCTCATAGGGTTCTTTCTAATTTAGAATGAGCTTCCCCTAATTTTGAGGCTGAGAAATGGCTACTCATTGAAGCACTAAGTCTCCCACTCAGAATACTTTATCTTTGACTCTGGAGTTGTAATATCAGGCCATCCTTTGCCTATAAGCAGCATCTGAACTTGGGCCTCTTCTCATTTTTTCTCCAGCAGATCGAGGTTAGCTCTAAGGTCTTATGAGTTTTGCTGTTTATTAAATGTCATAACTCGTACTGATGGAAGCTTGAGTTCTATCAGAATGACTGCCTCTATTTCGAAGGCCAAGGTGAATGGTGTCTCTCTAGTTGGCAATCTTTGGATAGTTCGGTACGCTCAGAGTACATGATAGAGTTTTTCTACCCAAGTCCCCCTCGCTTTCTCAAGTCTTGCCTTGATACCTTGAAGCAGGATTCTGTTGGTCACCTCGGCTTTGTTGTTTGCCTCTGGGTGAGCCACTAATGTAAAATTGTAAGAAATATTTGGGTCCTCGTAGAACTTGGCAAATTTTGTTCCAACAAACTATCATCCATTATCTATTACAAGAGTTTGGGATAGACCAAACCTACAAACAATCGATTTCTAGATAAAGTCTTGTACTTTGGCTTCAGTAATTTTTGCTAGAAATTCAGTCTTGACCCATTTGGTGAAGTAGTCGATCACAATTAAGAGAAACTTTTATTGTCCCGATGCCATTGGGAAGGAGCCAAGTATATCCATCCCCCATTGTGCAAATGGTCAGGGGGCACTCAAGGGTGTAAGCTCGGAGGCTGGTTGCCTTTGTATATTTACGTTCCTCTAGCAGTGGTCACACCTTTTAACATATTCAACACAATCATGATACATAGTTGGCCAATAATTTTCTTATTGAAGCAGCTTATGAGATAGGGATCTAGCATCCAGATGGCTCCCATAGATTTCTTCATGCACTTTTCATAATGTAAAGTCAGCTTCAGAAGATCGGAGATATTTTAAAAGTGGTAAGAAGTATGATCTCTTATATAGCTTACCTTCATATAGAATATACCGGACGGCTTGGTTTCTTAGCTTCTGAGCTTTTTTTGGATCATAGGAGAGTATCCCATCTTTGAGATAAGCGATCAATGGATTGATCTAGTAGGGCTCATGATTGATCTGCATTGTAGACTATGGCTCTTCCATACTCGGGCATTTCAACACTTCAAAGTATACTTCTTTGGCAAGTTCGTTGGGGGCAAGTAAGGCCAGCTTGGATAGAAGGTCGGTTCTAGTGTTTTCCACCCTCGAAATTCATTGGATGCCAAAACTCTTGAAGACCGAAATCAAATTTCTCACTTTCTTGAGATACTTTATCATACTTTCCTCCTGAGCTTTATAACTGCCACTGACTTATCCAACTACCAATTAGGAATCACTGTATACTTGGAGAAAGTCTGCTTCTAACTCCTTGGCTATCCTTAGTCCTACTATCAGAGCTTCATATTCGATCCCATTGTTCATTGCAGGAAACTCAAAGCGTAGTGCATACTTGGTGATGACCCCTTCGGGATTGACCAGGATCAGTCTAGCACCTGCACCAGAAGCATTAGAAGAGCCATCCACATACAAGGCCTAGAAACCTTCAAAAAGGTCTGCTCTTTCTTCGGGGGAGCTCAGCTACAACCATGAAATGCTGATCTCATTCCACTCAAGTTCGGCATCATTCAAGATCGTGCATTTGACCATAAAATCACCTAGTATCTAAGCTTTGATTGACGACTGAGGTTGATAGTTGATGTCGAACTCTATCAGTTCAATAGCCCACTTCGCTATTCTTCCAAAGACATCTGTTCGATGAAGAACTATCTTAATTGGTTGATCAATGAGGAGTGTTATAGTATGCCTCTAGAAGTAGGGCCGAAGTCTCTTGGCTGTAATCAGAAGAGCATAAGTTAATTTTTTCAATTTAGTGTGTCCGATCTCCACATCTCTCAAGACTCGGCTCATGTAGTAGATCGACTGTTGCATGTTTGCCTCTTCCTTGACTAGGACCCTGCCAAGGCTACAAGAGAGATCACTAGGTATAGGAACAATTTTTCTCCAGGCTCAGGCTTTGCCAATAATGGGGGCGAACTGAGATAGCTCTTGAGTTCTCCGAATGCCTATTGGCACTCTACCATCCAGTAGGAGTTCTTTGGTTACTTAAGGATCTGGAAGAAGGGCATAAACCACTCGATCGACTTCGAGACAAAGTGGTTTAAGGATGCCACCTTTCCAATTAGGCACTAGAGTTTCTTTATTGATTTTGAGGCGGTCATCTTTTGGATGGCCTGGATCTTCTTTGGATTAGCTTCGATCCCCCATCTTTAGACCATGAACCCCAAGAATTTTCCTAAGGTTACTCCGAAGGTGCATTTAGTCGAGTTCAGCTTCATCTTGTATATTCGAAGGGCATCGAAGGTCTCTTTAAGATTGGCAATGTGATTGGACAAGATTTAGCTTTTCATAAGCATATCGTCCATGTAGACTTTCATGTTGCGGTCGATCTGCTCCTTGAAGATCTTATTGATCAGGCATTGATAGGTTGCGCCTACATTTTTAAGCCTAAAAGGCATGATCCTATAACAATAAAAACCACGGTCAGTAATAAAAGCAGTTTTCTCCTCATCTTCTGATGCCATTCAGATTTGATTATAGTCGAAGAAGGCATCCATAAAGATGAGGAGCTCATGGCCTGAGGTTGCATCCACCAGCTGATCAATTCTAGATAGGGGATAGCTGTCCTTTGGGTAGGCTTTATTCAGCTTCTTGAAGTCGATACACATTCTCCACTTGCCATTGGCCTTCTTGACTAGGACCACATTGGAGACCCAATTTGGGTAGTGGACTTCTCAAATGAACTCGATTTTGAGGAGCTTATCCACTTCCTCCACTATTGCCTTCTGCCTTTCTGGTGCATGGTCTCGAATTTTCTCTTTCACTAGCCTATATTTAGGATCGATGGCCAACCGATGTTCCATGACTTTGGCATCAATTTCTAGCATGTCTGCTAGGACCCAGGCAAAGACATCAGTATTCTTCCATAAGAAGGCAATGAGCTGCTCTTGAACTTCATCTTTCAAGTTGGAGCCAATCTACACTGTATGCTCCATGCTTCCATCATTCAGAAGGATGGTTACAAGATCTTCCATGGGCTCATCCTGCTCCTTAGTAAGGTCGTCGTGGACTTCCAGCCCATCAACTGGCAAGGGTTGGGATGGCTTCCCTTTTGTAAGATAATAGAGTAATAATACCTTGCCAAGGCCTGATCTTTTCGATTCCATAGCTTGTTGGAAACTTCACTTTCAAGTAGTAGATCGACACCATAGCTCGGAGTGCGTTTAGATCTAGTCAGTCGATAATTGCATTATAGACTGATGGAGCCTTCACTATCAGAAAGTCGACCTGTACTTTGACTCACTTTGGGTATTGTCCTGCAGCCACAGTTAGTGTTATTATTCCTTCAACTAGCATAGCATCACCAGCGAAGCCCACCAACGGGAAATTCATAGGTCTCAGGTGATTATTGGGTACAGACATTTTAGTAGAAGCATCATAAAATAAAATATCGATAGAGCTTTCATTATCTACTAAAATATGGCATACATCATAGTCAGCAATGTTTAAAGAGATTACAACTGCATCGTTGTGCAAGAACTGAACTCCTTGTGCATCTTCTTCGGTGAAGGCAATGGGCTCCTCAGTTTTCCTCCTTTTAGCCGACCACTCAAACCCACCGACCTCCTTCCGTCGAAGTCCCCTAGAGATGGTGTTGATGATGCCAAGCGGGGGTTGATCTCCTTGCTGCTTCCTCCTCGATGGCTCTGGTTGTGGCAGCACCCTTGGTTGATCTTCCCTCGCCTCTGATCGACATCTTAGAGATTTAGAGATTGACCTAGCCGAACCCACCTGACAAGCTTCTCGATCTCATCTTGGAGCTGAATGCATTCCTCAATATCATGATCGTGATAATGAAGGTGAAGACAATACTTATTTGGATTGCGCTTGCCAGGATGAGTGCACATCCTCTCCGACCTCGGTAGTTGCTTCTTGATCTCCATTAGCACTTAAGTTTTTGGAGCATTGAGGGGGGTATAATTATGGAACCTTTTGATGGGAGAATCTCTTCGCACCCTTCTATTGGGGCTTCTTTGATGACTAGCTCAAGGTGGAGTTCGGGCTTGCCTGCGCTCAAAGGGAGTCTGCGAGCACGGTCGAACTTCACTAGATTTTTCTTCAACTGCAGGCTAGCTAGATTCACCTACCTGCCGCTCTCTCGTAGCTTCCTCGTCCTTTAGTTAGAAGGCCTCCTCAACTTGGGCATAAACTTTAGCCCGAGCTTGCAAATAAGCAAAATCCCTGGGGTACTTCTCTAGGAAGAATAATAAATCATTCTTTTGAAGGTCGGCCTTAACTGCGGCCATGGCAACCGACTGGTCTAGATTTCGAACCTTCAGTATAGCGGCATTGAAGTGATTGACATAAGCTTGGATAGTCTCTCCTTTCTACTGCTTGATGTTGATAAGGGAGTTTGAGCCTCACCTTGGACGTTGACTGCAGACAAAATGAGCTACAAACTGATGGCTCATTTGGTCTAAAGAAAAGATCATACCTGACTTCAGCATCAAGTACTAGTTTCTCACCACTCCACTCAAAGTAGATAGAAAAGCTCGACACAAAATGGCGTCAGATGCACCATAGAGCAGCATCGTAGTCTGAAAGGCCTCCAGATGGTTGACCAAATTAGTGGTCCTTGTTAGATATATGTGCCCTAGAAGCCAGAATTGGCTGACACTTGTAATACACTTCTAAGGGCAAAATTATAATTTTGACTATAATCAATAAAATGGATTATTTTCTATCACATATGTGTATTTAGTGTCTGTGATACATCCTTTGAGTTAATGGTAATGATAATTCATATTTTCAAGAGTTAAAAATTTAAGACATGAATAATCATTATTAACTGATAAAATGCTCCCGACCATAGGATCATCATGAGGATGGTGATTGATCCGAAAGGTTGGTGTACAATCACTTCTCTTTAGTAGATGAGTCTTGAGTCTATGGTGTGGAGACACCGGAGTGAGAGTATAGATACTCGTTAGAGAATGAGGGCACTGAGCGTGACCACCTCGAGTAGTCATTAGAAAGTCTACCTTCTCGTCAATGACTGACTCGATGCTGCAGTGGTGTGTCTGGTTCTTTGATCTGAGGTGTATCGACAGTTCACCTTGAAGGTGTTATAGTTTGACTACACCATAACTCGGTCTCCTAGCCATTCGAAATCCTGAGGTGTATGTTGGCTATAGCATGTTCATTGTAGGAATTGGATTGCATCAAGATGGAATCTATCTACCTCGGTGGTAGAGGAGCAGCCCTATGATGATCATGAGAATCAAGTCCAGAAACCCATGGCCATGGTAGAGTGAAATAATAGAAAGAGTTTCTATTTAGAATTTCATATCGGACTTGAATCGAATGATTACATCATATGACAGAAACTAGGGTTTGACGAGTTCACCTTAACCCTAATCTGATCAGGGCTCAAGATAGAAGAACTTAATCACATAGGTAGCTGCACCAAGAGATTCGCATTCAGCTCTGATGGGTTGCCACCATATACTGCTAGGTGTCACTAGTGGATTTTGGGAGCAATTAGAATGATTTAGATGATCGATCATTCTAGCTGTTCGAATTAGAAGAGTTCTGATCCATCGAAAGGAGTTTCGATAATGTCGATGATAGAGATCATGACATATCCCATTACCATACAGAATTGAACCTAACTAGGTCATACAAATAAGGGTTTGAATCTGATGATCATCAATTGAACTAATCTAGTTTAATTGATCTGAATGAGATTTAATTAGGTTCAAAGAAATCGTGCTAGCACTCGATTGAACCTAACGTTCTTCTTTTACTATCATAAATAGTTGTCGTAACTGAGCCAAAGGAGTTTGTGCTCGATCAGAGGCCTTCACTTGGTCTGACTGGAGCCTGTCCAGATCAAAAAAGGGTTGTCTTATTTTGTAAGACAATACCTACCATTTTTGGTCACCTACCATTTCTCATCCTTTTGACTTTGGTCAAAAGTTAACCTTTGACTGGTCAAATGTTGACCATTGATACTTTGATTTCTATCCACATGTCACGCACCTATTGGAGAGCTAGTGGGGGCTTGTCCCCTACCAAAAGCTAGTAAGGAGGAGGGCGCACGCCACGCTTGGCGTGCGCCCAAGCAAGAGGCGCCCAGGAGTCCCTGTTGGATAGGGACTCCATCTCCTTTTTGGATTCCGATTAGACTCCTTCTAAGATCCAACTTTGATTGGTCTTAGGCACCATCTAAGGAGAAATTCGAGGGACTCTATTCCCACCAATTAGATTTAGATCTGATTTCACAAAGGATTGTGATTGGTTGGAAAGAAGAGGAGTTGGATCACGCATAGTCTATAAATAAGACCCTGCGCCCAACTCAAGGAGTACCTCATCTGAATAATTCTCCACACCCTAAGGCTGCCTCTCTCCTCCTCCTCCATACCAAGACCATCTTCTATCTCTCCTCTGAAGGGAAATCCTGATTTCCCGGTCCAGGTTCGTTCAGATCTGATTAGATCAAGAGATATATTTCAAAAATTTTCTCTTGATCTTAATCAGATCTTGATAAATTTCAGATCTGATTCTTATTATTTTAATAAATAAAATAAAATAAGATAAATTAAATCAAATTTAATTTACCTGATTTGGGTAATCCTATTACCCTGTAGATGATCCTGATTGCAGCGGAAGGTTCTGGATCTCAGCCACGCAAGCGCCTGGCCTCTACCGGTATCCACTCGGGTTGGATCTGGAGAACCTCTTCTTCTCTATCACACCTCCAAAAATCAGATCTGGATCTGATTTGAAGGATCTTCAAAACTCTTTTGAAGATCTGCAGTCGTCCTTTTGCAGCAGCGCAGCCTTCTTGCTTTTGATCGCCTTTCCTTGATCTGAATCGCACCAAACTAAGTCCAAAATACTTTTGGACGTGGAGAGCAAGGGGAGAAGAGAGTATGGCGTGGAGAAGGAGGGGAGAGGCAGCCTTGGACGTGGGAAATCTCTTTCAATAAGACTTTGACTTCACTTAGGATTAGGGTTGGGCGCAGGGTCTTATTTATAGACCTCTTGTGATCCAACTCCTCTTCCTCTCAACCAATCACAACCCTTTGTGAAATCAGATCTAAATCTGATTGGTTGAAAAAGAGACCCCTGGATTCCTCCTTAGAGGGTGCCTAAGACCAGTCAAACTGGATTCTTAGTAGAACTCTAATTGGAATCCTAAAGGGAGGTGGAGTCCTTGTCCAACAAGGACTCCTAGGCGCCTCCTACTTGGGCTCACGCCACCATTGGCGTGCGCCCTTCTCCTTGCCAGGTTCTGGCAGGGGGACAAGCCCCCACCAGCTCTCCAATAGGTGCATGACATGTGGTCAAAAGTCAAAGGGTGAATGGTCAACGTTTGACCAGTCAAAGGTAGACTTTTGACCAAAGTCAAAGAACAAGAAATGGCAGGTGACCAAAAATGGCAGGTAATGTCTTACAAATAAGACAACCTATTCTGACTTGGACAACCTCCAGTCAGACCATATGAAGGCCTCTGATTGAGCACAAACTCCTTTGGCTCAGTCAGGACAACTTATTTATGATAGTAAAAGAAGAACGTTAGGTTCAATCGAGTGCTAGCATGATTTCCTTGAACCTAATTGAATCTCATTCAGATCAATTGAACTAGATCAGATCAATTGATGATCACCAGACTCAAACCCTTGTTTGTGTGACCCAGTTAGGTTAAGTTCTGTATGGTAATGGGATATGTCATGATCTCTATCATAGACATCATCGAAACTCCTTTCGATGGATCAGAACTCTTCTGATTCGAACAGCTAGAATGATCGATCATCTAAATCATTCTAATTGCTCCCAAAATCCACCAGTGACACCTAGCAGTATATGGTGGCAACCCATCAGAGCTGAATGCGAACCTCTTGGTGCAGCTACCTGTGTGATTCAGTTCTTCTATCTTGAGCCCCGATCAGATTAGGGTTAAGGTGAACTCGTCAAACCCTAGTCTCTGTCATATGATGTAATCATTCGATTCGAGTCCAGTGTGAAAATCTAAATAGAAACTCTTTCTATTATTTCACTCTGCCATGGCCATGGGCTTCAGGACTTGATTCTCATGATCATCATAGGGCTACTCCTCTACCACCGAGGTAGATAGATCCCATCTTGATGCAATCCAGTTCCTACAATGAACATGTCACAGCCAACATACACCTCAGGGTTCCATATGGCTAGGAGACCGAGTAATGGTGTAGTCAAACTATAACACCCTCAAGGTGAACTGCCGATGCATCTCAGGTCAAAGAACCAGACACACTACTGCAGCATCGAGTCAGTCATTGACGAGAAGGTAGACTCCCTAATGACTACTCGAGGTGGTCACGCTCAGTGCCCTCGTTCTCTAACGAGTACCTGTACTCTCGCTCCGGTGTCTCCACACCGTAGACTCAAGACTCATCTACTAAAGAGAAGCGATCGTACACCAACCTTCCGGATCAATTACCATCCTCGTGATGATCCTATGGTCGGGAGCTGTTTATGAGTTAATAATGATTATTCATGTCTTAAATTTTCAACTCTTGAAAATATGAATTATCATTACCATTAACTCAAAGGATGTATCACAGACACTAAATACACATGTGTGATAGAAAATAACCCATTTTATTAATTATAGTCAAAATTATAATTTTGCCCCTAGAAGTGTATTACAAGTGTCAGCCAATTCTGGCTTCTAGGGCACATATATCTAACAATCTCCCACTTGTCCTAAAGCCAATTGGCTACAAGTCTAAGTCCCATCTTCTCAAGGTGGGCTTCGATCTTCTGTTGGCCCAACGGCTTTGTAAGTGGGTCTGCCACATTATCTGTGGAGTTGACTCTCTTGACCTCAACGTAACCTTTCTCAAGTAATCGCGGATGAGATGATATCGCCGCTCAATGTGCTTGGACTTCTGGTGAGACCTCGGCTCCTTAGCAAGGGCTATGGCGCCATTGTTGTCGCAGTAAAGAGGAAATGGCATCTGATGGCATTACTCCAATTTCTGCAGCAAACTTCTTGTACCAGAACGCTTCCTTTGCAGCCTCTGATGCAGCTATATATTCTGCTTCCATGGTGGAATCTGCTATCACAGTTTGCTTGGAACTCTTCCAGCTGACAGCTCCACCATTGCACACAAACAGACTTCCAGATGTCGACTTTCGATCATCTATATCGGACATGAAATCCGAGTCTGTGTATCCCTTGAACTTGGAGTTCTCCGTTACCAAAGACCAACATCATATCCTTAGTTCTTCTCAAGTACTTAAGGATACATTTCACAGAAGTCCAGTGTTCTTCACCTGGATTTGACTGATATCTGCTTGTGACACTCACAGCATGGGCTATATCAGGTCGTGTACATAGCATGGCATACATGAGGCTCCCTATTGCAGAAGCATAAGGGATCTTGCTCATGCGTTGTATTTCCTCAGGTGTGCTGGGGCACATCTTCTTGAAAAGATGAATACCATGTCTGAAGGGTATTAATCCCCTCTTAGAGTTTTCCATACTAAACCTCTTTAGTACTTTCTCTATGTACATTTTCTGTGAAAGTCCTAGCATCCTATTCGGTCTATCCCTATAGACCTTAATTCCTAGAATAAAGGATGCTTCACCTAGGTCTTTCATGGAGAATTCCTTAGACAACCACATCTTGACTGATGTCAACATGGGAATATCATTCCCAATAAGGAGGATGTCATCCACGTACAATACGAGGAAGACAATAGCGCTCCCACTGACCCTTTTGAAAACACATGGTTCCTCTTCATTTTTGATGAAATCAAACTTTTTGATCACATCATTGAAACGAGTGTTCCAGCTCCGAGATGCTTGCTTAAGTCCATATATGGACCTTTGCAGCTTGCAAACCTTGTGATCAGTATCACTGGATGTGAAACCTAGCGGCTGTTCCATATAGATATCTTCCTCAAGATATCCATTTAGGAATGCCATTTTCACGTCCATTTGCCATATTTCATAATCGAAATAGGCTGCAACAGCAAGCAATGTGCGGATGGATTTTAGCATAGCTACCGGGGAAAAGGTATCCTGATAGTCAATGCCTTCACGTTGACTATAACCTTTTGCCACCAGTCTAGCCTTGAATGTCTCCACATTCCCATCTGCACCAATCTTTCTCTTGAAGATCCATTTACACCCAATAGGTACTATACCTTCTGGTGGATCTACCAAGGTCCAGACTTGGTTTGAGTGCATCGAGTCGATCTCTGACTTCATTGCCTCAAGCCATTTCTCGGAGTCGATATCTGATATCGCCTCGTTGTAGGTTTTGGGATCATCACCATGAGCACCATTACCTATGAGGAACATTTCCTCTACGTCCTCTGAAATAATACCTAAGTATCTTTCAGGGGGACGGGAAACTTTTTCCGATCTACGAGGTGGAGGAGGTAGTGTTCTTATTGGCTCAACCTGATTTGGTTCCACTTGGTCCTTAGCTCTTTCTGCTTGTGAGACTTTCTCATCAAGCTTAATCTGCTTTCCAATGCCACTATCTTGAATAAACTGTTTTTCAAGAAATATGGCATGTCGACTCACAATCACATTGTGGTCTTCTGGAATGTAGAAATAGTATCCTAATGACTCTTTAGGATATCCTATGAATCGAGCTCTAAAGGACCTAAACTCTAACTTGTCCGCTTGTTGTCTTTTGACATAAGCCGAACAACCCCAAATTCTGAGATGACTCAGACTTGGTTTCTTACCGTGCCATATCTCATACGGTGTGGTAGGAACGGTTTTAGAGGGAACCCTATTCAGTAAATAAGATTGAAGTTAATAATGAATGTCCCCAAAGAAAATCTGGGAGGTCTGTGAAGCTCATCATGGATCGAACCATATCCAATAGAGTCCGATTTCTCCGTTCTGAAACCCCGTTGAGTTGAGGTGTTCCTGGTGGAGTCCATTGAGAGACTATGCCATTTTCCTTAAGATAGTCTAGGAATTCCCGGCTAAGGTATTCACCTCCTCGATCTGATCGAAGAACCTTAATGGGTTTTTCCAGTTTGTTTTTCTACTTCATGTCCTGAATTCTTTTGAACTTTTCAAAAGCTTCAGACTTGTGTCTCATAAGATACACATACCCATACCTAGACAGATCATCGGTAAAGGTAATGAAGTAGACAAAATTGCCTCTAGCCGGCACATCGAATGGGCCGCACACATCAGTATGTACTAGGGCAAGGAGATCTGTGGCCCTCTCCCCATGTCCAACAAAAGGGAGTTTTAGTCATTTTGCCTTGAAGACAAGATTCACAAGTTGGATATGACTCAAAAGTCAATGGACTCAATAGCCCATTTTTCTCCAATTTGTTAATCCTATCTTCTGCTATATGAC
The DNA here is from genome assembly GCA_006176705.1 of Cocos nucifera. Lineage (NCBI taxonomy): Eukaryota > Viridiplantae > Streptophyta > Magnoliopsida > Arecales > Arecaceae > Cocos > Cocos nucifera. The sequence goes on along the minus strand of QRFJ01002937.1, from coordinate 83,551 downwards.
CTAATCTCAGGTGCCATAGATATCTGTCGTTTGGACTATCCCTAGGTCATTTGGCATTCACGTTTTGCTCGAATAATGAGCATACCTCCAGAAGGACCTTCCTTCTTGTTCTTTAGGGTGGCCAGGTAAGTAGGGCAGTTCCGCTTCCAATGGCCGTCGCTGTTGCAATGGAAACACTTTCCTTTGCCATCGACCTTCTTCTTCGGTTCTGCCTTCTTCTTCTTTGATCCTTCTACCTTTTGCTTTTTCACAGACTTCTTTTTCTTTCCATAAGACTTTCTTTTGGAAGAAGTCCGTTCCATAGCAAGAACTGAGCCTTTAGAACCTTTCATAGAAAGCTCAGCGGTAACCAGCATATTCATCAACTCGGCCAAGGAATTTTGAAGTTTATGCATGTGGTAATTCATGATGAATTGCCCATATGCATCAGTCAAGGATTGCAGAATAATATCATTCTGCAAGTCCAAGTCCAACTTCACACCGAGCTTCTCAAGCTCTTCCATGTCCTTGATCATTGTCAGACAGTGATCTTGGACTGACTGCCCATCACGCATCTTAGCCTTAAAAAGTCATTTTGTGACTTGATATTTGGCTGCGCGACTCTGTTCACCAAACATCTCCTGTAGGTGAGCCAACATTTGGCGAGCAGTCCCGATATCTTCATGTTGGCGCTGGAGCTCATCAGACATCGAGCCCAACATGTAGTATCTGGCCTTATTATCTTCGTCAATCCATTTTTCCAGAGACGCTCTCTGTTCAGTGGATGGACGAGCTGGTAAGGTGGGAGGGTCCTGGTCCAAAACATGTGTTAACTTCTTCTGAACCCAAAACAATTTTTGTAGTTCCTGAGCCAATCTTTATAATTGGGTCCAGTCAGTCTATGTGTGTCCTAGGATACGTGCCAATGGGTTGGACGCAGACATTTTCCTGTAGAGAGTCAAAGATTCTAGTTAGATACTGTAATTTTGACTTGACCAATTTATTTAGGGATTTTATTTTTAAACAAATTAGCTCCCACTATTTTCTCGGATCCCTACACTCCCTCTGTAGAGATGCAAAAATCTCCGCGATTATGATTTCTAGTGGGTGGGTGCGGTCTCACCAACTGACTCATCACCTCACCTAACAGTTATTGGTGATGGGTTAGCCAATGAGTGAACAACTCTTGTTCAATGATTCTCTAATCATGGTGCACCCAAACTTGGTCTCTAATTCATGAATCTCACCGTATCCGGAATATTGATCCACTCCTTAGTTAAGTCAGACCCACCATTTGCATAGACTGGGTTCCTAATTGGGTCTCTCACCGTATCCGGAAATATTGAGCCCAACTCATCCTCCAGCCCATAGCATCCAATGCCTAATAGACATGGTTGCATCTTCCCGGTGCAACTGAGCCACTGTATCCAGCCGAGAACAATCAACCCCGGGAAGGGCCCGCACGTCTACAATGGTGGAAGACCTCAGACTTAATCTTTTCTTAGGGAGAATTGATTCAGGTCTCATTAAACTAGACTTGGCTTAGTCATAACAATTATGACTAACCTAGTGGCATGGGTTAGCTCGGATTATTGACCACCTCAAGATCAGAACTGTGTCAACAGATATGGCCAGGTAAGTGAGACCGGTGGAAGGAATATGCCGTTAACTCGCACAAGAACGCATTCAGGTCGAGTAGCTTCCAATTAAAAACCAGTCGGTCGTCTGTGCCAAAACTTACCTTAGACACCAAATTATTGAGTCAGAACCAATTGGGTTAGCCTACAATCCAGACTCTAACCTCTGAGCCTAATTAGGTCTTGCTTGATCGTGACTCGATCTTGACCCAGACTTAATCCTATTAGGCTGGTCAATTTAAGCATTGTTGATCCCATCTAACCAACTCTTGATTCGGTTTGATCAACCGCTTAGACCTAATTGAGCTACCCAAGCCCGAACCCAGTATTATGAATATGTCTTAGATCTGAAATTCTCAATTTTAGACCTAATTAATATTCATAAACTTAATTCTTAATTAAGTTGGGTTCATAAACAAAATATGCACAATAAATCCTAGGGTTTTCAGGATCTAGGGTTTTGCAGAAAGTAAGTTTT
>QRFJ01002937.1:0-81432 GCA_006176705.1 Cocos nucifera | reverse complement strand
GTTATAAATGATGTTTTAAGGCAAACAATGAAGGGGATTCCCACCGACCTTACACTTACCTGGCTAGTTTGATGAGCTTTGACTACACCTTGAGGGCTGAAGGTTGACCTAGCAGCTAGGAACTATCTAATCATAGATAAACCATTCAGAATTGACTGATTCAACTTGATTGCTAACCAACATCAAACCTAATTAAATCTGGTTATTCTTTCTCTTCTCTTAGTTCTAGGTGATCCTTAGGACCTCTTTCTTTAGAACTCTTCTTTCTTCTCCTTTTCTCCTTTCAAAAATAAAATAAAATAAAAAATTAAAATTTAAACTACTTTTCAAAAAATTATTTAAAAATAATATAAATTAAATTAAGGTTAATAAAATTAAAATAATTAATTTTTATATAATAAAATATAAAAAAAAATAAAAAAATTTCTAAAATTTTTTTTGAAACAACATGAATAGGATTGGCACTAGTGCCATGCATGGTTAGAGAAATCACTTTTACGCTGATCTAGTTGAACCCAACCAATTAAAAATAAAAAGGACTGGAATATATTAAATCCGGATAAACAAAAATGACTTAAAAATTTTTAGAGAACCACCTAAGCAATGAAGAAATACTTTATTCCTCTACCTATAAGCCCATCGACCTTGTATCCAATTACCTGAAATTCATGCTACCCACTATGAGATCAAGCCAACTACAATCTAGATGCTTCCATCTTTCTATGGGAACATCATGAAGATCCTTATAACATCTGGATTGAATTCTTAGAATCTGCTCTATGTGGAGAATTTCAAAAATTTACATTAATGATGCCCTCAGGAATAATTTTTATTTTCCTTATCATTTAAAAGATTAAAACGCCAAGTACTGGCTTGCAGGACAATAGGAAGACCAATTAAAATTTTGGGCTGATATGCAAATGTGAATTTCTTTAAAAAATTTATTCCTATAGGCCGGACCAACATTATGAGATGAACTATCATTGGATTTGCTCAGCTTCCAAGAGAATAGATTCACGAGTAATGGAGAGGACTTAAGAAACTTCTTAGAAAATATCCACCCACCATAATCTGGTCTAAGTCGGCAAATAGTTCAAGCCTTTATCTTTATGAGAGTTTAGAAGATCAATATAGACAAATGGTAGATGCATCATATGAGTGCATTCAGAACAATAGTTGAGGACGAAGGCTATTCCTTATTTTGAAATCCTTGGTGAAAAAACTCAATTAATGCCATATCTTCAACGTGTATTGATTATGCAATTAACATTCTGATACCTTTCTTAAATACCTAGACGACTGATTCTTATGGATACAGCAAATTTGATTCTCAAATAGACATCTACAATACTAGTAAGCCACTTATGAATTTCTAACTCGTTACACAAGCTGTCGACTAACTATGTTCCTAAACTAATTTAAGACATGTAAATAATAAATTTGCTCGAAATAAGCATTCTACGTAGGACAATAATCCCCCATACATCATTAAGTCAAGGGATTCAATTCTGCCAACTCGGACTGAATGCCTATGACTGCACTAAGTTTCCATCTTTTATCTCCTAAGAACATAGTCCAAGTTTGCTAAAAGGCTACTCCAAGCCGGGTGTATGAGTCCGATTTTTAAAATTCATATAATTCCAGATTGGTAGTAAACCACCATAATTTTTCTTGGACATCGTCAAAGACTCAGGGCTCAGCAACCCAAATTTTATCGGGTGATGCAAAATTATCAGAAACGGATCCCGCGAATTTACCAAAAATTTTATTGCCATAGACAGAGGGTCAGCCCTAGTAAGCCTTGGTTCAGCCACCATATCATAATCAAGCCCTCATACCCACCTCCTTCTCAATAGACCAATACTAGCTTGATGATAGATTTAACCAACTTTTAAACAATTGATTCTGACTCAGAACAATCTATCGCCAAGCTAGAAAGTTCAAATAGGATTAAATTAGTTGAGTCTAACATGAGGAGAGAACTAATCAACTACCGAACTACCCAATTTCAAACATCCATCTAATATCCACTAACCATCTGGATCAAGTTGATCAATTTATGTCTCACTTAAGAATTCCCCAATCGGAGAATAACCAAAAGTAATTTCTGAACTTAAAAGCTATAGATTCTTATGACCCATTACCAAGACCAGTGAAAGAGGCTAAGTACTGATGCTAGCCAAAATAAAAATTTTTAAAAAATTGCGTAGACTGAGACTAACTCACACATTAGAAGAACCCGAGCCAGAATTAGTATCCGATCACTAGTATCCAATTTAAATGAGATAGGACAAGGAAAAAGAGAATAGACTGAATTTACTCGAGTACTATTAAACCTCATGTCCTATTCCCTTCAACCCAAGAAAGCCGATCTTCTTTACAAAAAATCAAGAGGAACATGTAATTGAAAATACAATGGGAGTTGTTTAAACAAGATCATATAATTTACCTCCAGAATTAAATCATATTTAATCACCATTCTACTACCCATATGAATCAACTTAACTCCTAATATAAAAACTTCAATTCATGAGCATTTAGAAAACCAAATAGAAGAAATTCTTAATAAATATGGGGTCTGAGAATGGATTAAATTATATCCCTAAATAATTATGTTATATCAATAATGGGAATTTATAAACCAACTTTCTGGAGATGGCAATTCAGAATTCATTGAAATTGTATCCATCCAATTTCGGACACAGGATGTGAGCTTTGCATTAATGTCTGGCAAAGATAGTAAACTTAGCACTTATTCGGAGGCATCCAATATTTTAGTTTAATCTAATATTATCTTTTTAATTTATTTTTTTTTAGAAAAATTTGAATAAGTGGGGAAGCCTAAATTTCAAAGACATATGCATGACCAAAAAAAATAGTCAGGTTATATTCTTTCATATTCTTATTACACCCTTTTATTTTTTCTTTCCATTTGAGGATTAATTTGATTAAGTTGGAGGGAAAGGAAAAATAAAAATTTTTAAAATTTTTAAGTTCTTGAAAAGCTAGTATTTAGTTTTTTGACATCTGATTATGACTTAAGAATTGAATGTAAACTAAGCATTTTTAAAAAGGAAATTGACACATAGATTAGAGAATCTATGAGATATGAGGAATCAAGCTATTAAAAAGTCAATAAAATATTAAGTCCAGGGAGCATAAAGTATTTCTTTGTGGAGCATTTTTAGATTTTTTTCTATAGCATCAAAGAAAAGTCTACTTTTTTATAGGCTGTGTTAGATAAAACTATATATTTTTATTTACTTAAAAAATATAAATTAAAATTCGTTTTCAAGTACTTCTTACTGAGTTAATCCGGAACCTCTTTGCCTAAGCAAGCATTTGAGTTTTTGCGTCAAAAGATGGGAAGGGCAGAAATGAAGCTCGTTTTGTAAAGCTAATTCTTAACTCATAAGCCTATTGATTCGAGCTAGTAAGGCCCGAGGGGATTCTTATACCTAGTGTCTAAAGCAAAACTGATTTAGAAGTTCATTGGCCTGAGACTCGCTACATGATCACAATAGAAAGCTTAAAGATAAGATTACTCCAATAGTGATACAACGGTTAAAAATTAAAAATAAAAAAAAATTAATTGGTTTTCCATCAAGAAATCGGTCTCATTGCCTAAGTAAGCAATTGATATTTTACTAAAAAGTGGGGACAATGTAAAAATAAAAATCAATAAATAAAGGATGAAATAGTAGCACATACACTTGTCTATATGAAATGTTTAGACAAAATACAAAGATAAAGATGGATAAATTTTAGAAAAAAGTTTAGAAAAATTTAATGTTCTTTACTTAATTATTTTATTGATAAGTTATTAATACCCCAATGATATATCTCACTTAAACTCTATTGAATATCAATGACCATTTTTTGAAAACTGCTTAGGTAAATTCGAAAACTCTAAAATAAAAGGTATTTAAAACTAAATTCTTTCTTTAATGCGAGGCATGAGCAAAGCTTAAGTTGCGGATGTGATAAGTACCCATAAAATTTATTCTATAAAAGTATAATAATTTATTAATTAAATTTTATACTTATTTAAGACATTTAATAATAATTGATATATATTTAAAAAATTAATATTTTATTAATTAAAAAATAATAATAATAAAATAATAAAAATTAAAAAAATAAAATTTTATTATCAATAGAGAAGAATCTTGATTCTTTGATCACAACAAAATAAGTTTGGAAGCAAAACAGAGCTAAAACAAAAAAGATATAAATTTTTAGAAAGAAATTAAAATAAAAAATTTAAATGAAAAAATAACGCATACGCTCAAAACGGCTCAAGCCGCCACGCCACAGCAGTTGACGCATCCAAACAAGCCAAGCCAAGCCCGACCAAAGCCAGCACGCCAAGCCATCCATGCTTAGCCGAGACTCAAGCCTAAGAAAGGCTGAAGTCCAAGATATGCCGGTCTAACCCAGTAACATAGTGACTACTCGGAACCGTCGAGCTCCTAGCTGAACACACAGACGCACACAACCATCATGAGTTATGGCCACGTTGGTGGATCTTAGATCCTAAAGGTTTACGAAAATTTCATCATAATTCATAGGCATTTTAGTCTTTTCATCTATTAAGAAAAGTGCTGATTGGTTGCGGTGGCATGATTATGGCCGGTCCACACAGTCCATTGAGAATTAATAAACGCTCGATCGTGATGTCGTTGTTTCTGCGGTCAAGATCAATGGTCAAATTTTTTCGATATGATTTCACCCAGGAACACCATCGATTGCAGCGTTGATCCAGCTTCGATTCCGACGTCCAAAAGGCTTCCGATGCGTATCAGAACTCCAAAGGCTATGTCAGCCTAAAATTCCTTCCATCAAGCCATTGATCAACGGTCAGAAGAAATTTAAATCCGACTTGATCTAGGCCATTACACGTCTATTTTTGGAATATTACTTTGAAAGCATTGGTTACACCATCTAACCGGTCAGAATTAAAGAAACTCCAACAAGGGCTATTATATATTCAAATTTTCACTCAGATTTCTTCCTATTTTCATGATTAAAACAACCCTTAGTCCCACATTGCCTCAAAAAGAAAAATCTAGCCTCCCCAGCTCTATAAAAAAAAACCCAGGCCTTTAGAAATCAATATCTTCAGTCAAGGTGAATCTTTCGGTACATGGTAAAGCTAGGCTCTGGGTTAATGGCTGCTTCGAGGCAAATGGCTGGTGTTGAGAGAAAAAAGCGGGCTTCTACACCATCTTTCCACCCATGCTGATCCAAGATCAGAGATCAGGCTATTTTATTTTTTATTTTTTTTTAAATTTTATGTATTAATTCTAAAATTATAATTAATAAAAATTTATTATTGCACTTTAATTTTTAGTTTTTTATTTTTATTATATTTATTTTTGTATTTTAAATTATTACTTTTTATTTATTATAAGTAGATGCTAAGATCTAACTAGTAGATCTTAGTACCCAGTTTAAATTTCTGTACCTTTTAATTTTTGCTTTTTTCGACTTCACTTTTGATCCCAAAACTCTTTTCTTTTTTTCTTTTTATAAAATCAAAGATTTTTCAAATTCTATAAACACTACTCTTTCCTATAAAGATTCGATCTAACTCACTGCTATTTATGGATTTTTTAATTATTTTTAGAAGTCAGATTAAACTGATAAATATTGGTTGCTAACGATAACATCGCATTTCCTATCACTTCCATTGATCTTTTGAAAATACATGATTTCCTTCTCGCTTTTAATGAAAACCAAATAATTTGATCACATTCATTAATGAGTATTTCCAGCTTCAAGATGCTTGTTTAGAGTCATTATATGGACCTTTGCCCAGCTTGCATACTTTATGTTAATCAGTATCACTGCGATGTGTAAACCTAGCGATTGTTCCATATAGATATCTTCCTCAAGATATCCATTTAAGAACACCATTTTACGTCATTTATCATATTCATAATCGAAATAGGCTGCAATTACAAGCAATGTGGGATGGATTTTAGCATGGACTACTGGTAAAAACGTATCCTGATATTCAATGCGCTTTGTACTAATTATATCCTTTTGTCACTAATCTAGCTTTGAATGTCTCCACATTCCAATTCTACACCAATCTTTCTCTTGTAGATCCCATTACATCCAATAGGTACTATATACTTCAGGTGGATCTACCAAGGTCCAGACTTGATTTGAGTGCATCGAATAATTCTGACTTCATTGCCTCTAACTATTTCTCGGAGTCGATATCTGAATTGCCTTATCATAGATTTTGGATCATCATCATGAAACTCCATTACCTATGAGAACATTTTTTTTACTTTCCTCTGAAATAGTACCTTAAGTATCTCTTAGGGGATGGAAATTCTTTTCGATCACAGGTGCGAGGACGTTAGTGACTTGTATGGTCAGGCCTGATTTCGGTTCTATAAGATCCTTCAGCATTGTTGCTTCTTGGGAGCTTTCTTCCTCGACTTTATCTACTTTTTAATGCCACCATCTTGAATAAACTATTTCAACAAGATGGCATGCCGATTCACAATACATTATGGTCTTCTTGGAATAAAGAAATAATATCCTAATAACTCTTTTAGGATATCCTATGAGATCGAGCTCTAAAGGACTCATAGTCTAACATTGTACTGCTTGTTGCTCTTTTGACATGAACTAAATAAACCCCAATTCTAAGATGACTTAGACTTGGTTTCTTACCATGCTATATCTCATTATGGATGTGGTAGGAACGATTTTAGAGAAACCTATTCAATAAATATATAGTAGTTAACAGGACTATGTCTTCAAAAAAAAATTAGGAGAGGTCTATGAAGCTCATCATGGATCAGACCATATCTAATAGGATCCGATTTCTCTGTTCTGAAACTCCATGAGTTGAGGATTCTAGGTGGAGTCCATTGAGAGAACTTATACCATATTGCTTGAGATAGTCCAGGAATTCATCGACTAAGGTATTCACTCCTCGATCTGATCGAAGAATCTTAATGAATTTTTTTAGCTTGCTTTTTTCACTTCATGTCTAAATTTCTTAAACTTTCAAAGGCTTTAGATTTGTGTCTTATAAGATACACATACCCATACTGAGATAAATCATCGATAAAGGTTATGAAGTAGATAAAGTTACCTCTTAGTCGGCAATCTAAGGGCTGCACACATCAGTATATACTAGGTAAGTAAATTCGTGGCCCTTTTCCCATGTCCTACAAAAGGGAGCTTAGTCATTTTGCCATGAAAATATGATTCATAAATTGAATATGACTCAAAAGTCAACAAACTCAATAGTCTCAATTTTTTTCAATTTGTTAAACCCTATCTTCTGCTATATGACCTAGGCTTAAGGTGCCTAGATACCTATCATTTGGACTTCCCTGGTCAGTTTTGATCTTATGGCATTCATATTTTGCTCGATATTAAAGATAGATACATTAATATGTAACTGGTAGAGACCGTTAATAAGAAAATCACTTGCAATTTTATTTCTTTCATAAAGAATATTACAATGATCCTTAAGAGAAAACTAATTACATAAGCCTTCTTATGCTAACATAAAAACAAAAATCAAATTCCTACTTGCAGTAGGCACATTAATAACAATTTCTTAATACTAAATCTAAGCCAGATGGTAGTCGAAGAGGGTAGGTTTCCTTGGTATAGCAGCAACTCTTGCCACCATTTTTGATGCATAGGATATCATCTCACCATCCCTCAGCCTTCTGCTATCCTCAAGATCCTACATGAAAGTACAAAATAAAGCACTAGAACCAGAGTCAATCATCCAACTAGATGCAGAAGAAATCGTAAGGTTAGATTCAATAATGAGCATACCTCTAGAAGGACCTATCTCCTTCTTAATCTTTAGGATGGATAGGTGATAGGAATGCGTTGTTGTCGTTAAGATACCATATTTATCAGTTTAATCCGACTTCTTAAAATAATTAAAAATGCATAGATAGCAGTGAGTCGGATCGAATCCATAGGGAAGGTAGTATTTTTAGATTTGAAATCTTTGATTTTTGAAAAAAAAAAGAAAAGAAAAGGATTTTAGGATCAAAAATGAAGTCAGAAAATAAAAGGCAAAAATTAAAAGGTGCAGGAATTTAAACTTGGTACTAAGATCTACCAGTTAGATCTTAGCATCTACTTGCAATCAAAAAATAATAATAATTAAAATATAAAAATTAAATTTACACAAAAATTAAGAGCATTAAAATTTAAGAGCATAAAAATAAATATTATTAATTAAAAGGTTTATAATTTAAATATATAAAATAAAAAAATTAAAATAGGCTGATCTCTAATCTTGGAACGGCATTAGTAGAAAGATGGTGTAGAAGCCCCACTCTTCTTCTCGACACCAATTACTTTAAAGAAGCCATTAACCCATAGCCTGGCTTCATCTTTACCAAAGCTTCACCTTGATCGAGAGTGTTAATTTCTGCGAGGCCTGGATCCTTTTTATAGAGCTAGGAGGGCTGGAGAGTTTGCTTCTGGGCAATGTGGGACTAAGGAACTCTTTGATCATCAAAATATAAAAAAATTTAAATAAAAATTAGATTAAAAGAAGTTCTAGATGAATTTTGCTATTCTAGATAAAATTTGGCCATAAGTAGGAATCCAACGGTCCAAAAATCATCAAAATCGGATGAGTATCTGCCCAGATCAGGTCGGATTAAATTTTGGCCGTCTGATTGCACGTTGATGGAGGAAATCTGATCACAAATCATGCATCGGGAGTCCTGATCACCATCGGGAGCATTTTGGATTGTTGGATCTTCATCACTTGGTTTTTTGGCCATTGGATCGCACCAGATCGCTGATAGAATTTGAATCAAATCCAAAAATAACCACCACCATCCGATCTTGACCGCAATCAACCGTAGTCGTTCGATCGCATAATTACTATTCCCATGGACTGCGTGGACCAGCCACACAGCACACCACAACCAATCAGTGCCTCTGTTGCCAAGTGAAAAGACCAGATTGCCCTATGAGCTGTAATAAATTTCTATGGACCTTTTAAGGGTCCAGGTCCGCCACGTGTCGCGCTGTGATTCATTGGTTTCTACTGAGCTGATGGTCCACGCCTGGATCGTGGATCGGCTGATGGCTTCATCGGCTGAGTTAGCTTTGATGGCTTGGCTTGGCATGGTGGCTTGGCTTGCAGAGCCGACTGAGCCATTTTCTTTTTTATTTAAATTTTATTTATTTTATTTCTTTAAAAATTCATATCTTTTCCATTTTACTCAAAATTTATTTCGTTGTGATCAAAAAAATGAGCTCTTTCCATTGATAATAAAATTTTATTTTTTAATTTTTATTATTTTTTAATTAATTTTTTAATTAATAAAAATATGAATTTCTTAAAAATTATATATAAATTGATTAATAATTCTTAAAAATTAATATAAATTAATTAATAAATTAATACTTATATTGATGAATTATGATGCTTATCACACCCCCCAACTTAAGCTTTGCTCATCCTCGAATAAAGAAAGAATTTAGTTTTTAAATATCTTTTAACTTTAGAGTTTCGAATTTTACCTAAGCAGTTTTCAAAATGGCCATTGATATTTAGTAGAGCTTAAATGGAGACCATATCATTGGGTATTAATACTTATCAATTAGAAAATTAAGTGAAGAATATTAAATTTTTTCAAACTTTTTTTAAATTATCCCACCTTTATCTCTGATTTGTCTAAACTTTCATATAGAAAAGTGTATTGCTACTTCCGCCCTTCATTTATTGATTTTTATTTTTATATTATCCACTTTTTGATGCGAATATCATTGCTTACTTAGGCAACGGGACCCAGTTACTTGTGGTGGAAAAATCATTTTTTTTTTTTTTTTTTTTTAACGTTGTATCACTATTGAGTGTCTTAACCCCTTAAGCTTTCTGTTTGATCTATGTAGCAAGTCTTGAGTCAATGACTCCCAAACCAGTTGGCTTTAGGGCACTAGGTATAGAATATCCCTCAGGCATATTAGCTCGAATCAAACAGACTACGAGTTAAGACTGGCTTTACAACGAGCTTCTTTACCCTTTCAATCTTTTGATGCGAAACTCAATGCTTGCTTAGGCAAAGAGGTCCGGTTACTCAGTAAGAAGTACTTGAAAACTATTTTATTAAAATAAATTTATTATACGAAGAAATGTATAGTTATCCTACACAAGCCTATAAAAAGTAGACTTTTCTTTGATGCTAGTAGAAATAATTAGAAACGCTCCAAGAAAAAACTTTTTATATTCTAGACTTAACTCTTTATTGAATTTTCTTAATAATTGATTCCTCAATATCTCACAGTTTCTCTGATCTGTGCATCAATTTTCTTTTAAAAAATACTTAGTTTAATTTGATTCTTAAGCATAATTAGGTGTCTAAATACTAAATACTAATTTTTTTTAGGACTTAAAATTTTAAAAATTTTTATTTTTTTTCTCGTAACTTAATTGATATTGTCCTCAATGGAGAGAAAAAAAAAGGATGTAATAAAGAACATGGAAGAATACACCTAACTCAGTATATTTTTGGTCCAGCACATGCCTTTAAAAATTTAAGCTCTCCCTCCAACTTATTCAAATTATCCTAAAAAAAAATAAACTAAAATGATAAATTAGATAAAAACTAAATATTGGGTTACCTCCCAATAAGGGCTAAGTTTACCATCTTCAGCCAGACACAATGCAGCTTACTATCCTGTGTTGAATATTGGATTGACAAATTCCAATGATTTTGGATTATCAATCTCAGAAAGTTGATTTATAATCTCATTATTGATATAATCATTATTAATTTTAGGGATATAATTTGTAATCCCATTTTCAGACCTATGTTTATTAAGAATTTCTCCTATTTGTTCTTCTAAAATACTCATGAATGGAGTTTTAGGAGTTAAGTTTGATTCAATGGGTGCTGGAATGGTGACTAAAGGTTGTTTTAATTCTAGAGGTAAATTAATGTGATCTTGCTTAGATAACTCCATTGATATTTCATTATATACCTCTTGAATTTTGTAAGAAGAACCAACTTCTTGGGTTGAAGGGAATAGGACATTAGGTTTATAAGTTTTGGGTAAATCATCTATTCTCTTTTTCCCTATTTCTATCTCATTTAAACTAAAACTAGCATCAGTACTAATTTCTAACTTAGGTTCTTCTATGTGGTTAATCTCAGTACTAACCAGTTCCTCTAAATTTTCATTTTGGCTAGCATCAGTACTAGCCTCTCTCACCTGGTCTTGGTATGGGTCCATAAGAATCCTATAGCTTTTAAGTTCAGGAATTACTTTAGCATTCTCTAATTGAGGATTCTTAAGTGAGACATTAAATTGATAACTTGATCCAGGTGGTTGGTGGACATTAGGTGGATTGTTTGAAATTGGTAGGCTCGATAGTTGATCTAGTTCTCTCCTCATGTTAGACTCAACTAATTATCCTATTTGAGCTTCTAGCTTGGCAATAGATTGCTGTTGAGTAGAATCAATTGTTGAAGTTGGTTAAATCTATCATCGACTAGATTAGTCTATTGAGGAGGTGGGTATGAAGGCTGATCATGATATGGTGGCTGGATAAACTGACTAGACTGGCCATTATTATAGATATAGTTTTGGTATTGGGGCCTATTTTGATAATTTTGGATAGATAAAATTTGGATTTGAGTCTGAGTTTGTTGGGATGTCCAAGAAAAATTAAAGTTACTCCAATCTAGATTATATAAATTTAAAAATGGATCATTAATCAATTTGGAGTATCCTTGAACAGCTTGAACTTGTTCTTGGACAAAATATGGAAACTGTGCAGTCATAGGACATTCACTCACATGATGGGTTGGGCTAGCACAGATTGAATAAATCTTCTAATAATTGGAAGATGATGTGAATTGTGCAGAAGATTGTTGACCTAGGATTAGGAGTTGATCTATTTTCTGAGCAAAAAGATCAACTTTATCTAATTTTTTGGACTAGTTAGGATTCAGTATTAGCCATTATTATGTTTAATTGTCCGAATTCACAACCAGTTCAATTAAGGTCAACTAAATATCAGAAAAGTGATTTTCTACCGTGCACGTATTAGTGTAACCTTATCGTATTGTTCAAAAAAAAAATATAGAATTTTTTATATTTTTTATTATTTTATTATATTAATTATTTTATTTATTTAATTAATTTAATTTAATTTAATTATTATTTTTAACATTTTTTTAGTTAGTTAAATTTAATTTTTATTTTATTTTATTTTATTTTATTTTTATAGGAGAAAGAAGAAGAAAGAAAGAAGAGTTCTAAAGAAGAGGTCCTAAGGAGTCCTAGAACTAAGAAGAGAGAGAAGAATTAAGTTTAATTAGATTTGATGTTGGTTAGCAATCAAGTTGGTCAATCAATCCTGACTAGGGGTTATCCTAGATCTAGACAGCTCCTAACTGCCAAGGTCACCTTCAAGCACTTCAAGTGTAGGATTAGTCAATCAACTGGTCAAGTAAGTATAAGGTCGGTGGGAGTCCCTCCGTTGCTTGCCTTAGACACCAATTATGCTTGGCCAGGTAAGCGAACGAAATCAATTAGAAACCATCTTTCTTCGAGTCCAGTCATCCCTGAACCGCTTTCCTAGACACCAGTCAAATTGACTAACCCTAACCCGATTCAACTCTTTGGATTTCTTATCCTATTGAGCTCGAGTTCCTAGGGTTGATGTCTAATTGATTTTAAAATTAAAGGCTTAGGTCAATGTAGGATGCTGGTTGATAGTTTATGGGCCAAGGAAGGGTGATCAAATCCCCACCTTATCTTGTTTAATTGGGTTATGCCCTTAATTTGATTTAATATGATATGCAAAAAAAAAAAGAATTTCAATCAAAGGGTTCTATGCAATTTAAACTAGATGCATGCAACTAATTAAATTCTGAAAGGCTTACCTTACCTCCAGCAATCACCAAAAAAAATAAAATAAAAATAAAAATAAAATTAATATGATGCATGCTCTAAACAGTTAGGGTTTCTAATCTTATCATGAGATTTTTAATTAGATTTAAGTAGATATATATATATATATATATATATATTTTTAAAATTTAATTTTAAAATAAAATAAATAAATAAATAAAAAGGATTAGGGTTAGGATTGATCTCACCAAGCAAAACTCCTGGTTCTTTTTGTTCTTTAATCTTTTTTTCTACAAAATAATAAAAAAAATAGCAAGCAATATTTATAAGAAAATAAAAATTTTATTTATAATTTATTTATAGAAAAATCAAAGGGATCAAAAATTTAATGTTCGTGCCTTTCTCGGTAATGGCGCCAAAAATTTGATAGGAATGCGATGTTGTCGTTAAGACACCATATTTATCAGTTTAATCCAACTTCTTAAAATAACTAAAAATGCATGGATAGCAGTGAGTCGGGTCGAATCCACAAGAAAGGTAGTATTTTTAGATTTGAAATCTTTGATTTTTGAAAAGAAAAAGAAAAGAAAAGGGTTTTAGGATCAAAAGTGAAGTCGAAAAATAAAAGGCAAAAATTAAAAGGTGCAGGAATTTAAACTTGGTACTAAGATCTATTAGTTAGATCTTAGCATCTACTTACAATCAAAAAATAATAATAATTAAAATATAGAAATTAAATTGCAATAAAAATTAAGAGTATAAAATTAAAGAGCATAAAAATAAATATTGTATTAATTAAAAAGTTCATAATTTAAATACATAAAATAAAAAAAATAAAATAGGCTGATCTCTAATCTTGGATCGGCATTGGTGGAAAGATGGTGTAGAAGCCCCGCTCTTCTTCTTGGCACCAATTGCTTTGAAGCAGCCATTAACCCATAGCCTGGCTTCACCCTGTACCAAAGCTTCACCTTGATCGAAGATGTTGATTTCTGGAGGCCTGCGGTCCTTTTTATAGAGCTAGGAGGGCTGGAGAGTTTGCTTCTGGGCAATGTGGGACTAAGAGACTCTTTGATCATCAAAATATAAAGAAATCTAAATAAAAATTAGATTAAAAGAAGTCCTAGATGAATTCTGCTATTTTAGATGAAATCTGATCGTAAATAGGAATCCAATGGTCTAAAAATCATCAAAATCGGATGAGTATCGGCCCAGATCAGGTCGGATTAAATTCTGGTCGTTCGATCGCACGTTGATGGAGGAAATTTGGCCGCAAATCATGCATCGAGAGTCCTGATCATCGTTGGGAGCATTCTGGACCGTTGGATCTTCATCACTTGGTTTTCTGGCCATTGGATCGCGCTAGATCGTTGATAGAATTTGAATCAAATCCGGAAATAACTACCACCATCTGATCTTGACCGCAATCAATCACAGCCATCCGATCGCATAATTACTGTTTCCATGGATCGTGTGGATCGGCCGCATCACACACCATAGCCAATCAGTGCCTCTGTTGCCAAGTGAAAAGACTAGATTGCCTTATGAGCCGCGATAAATTTCTATGGACCCTTTAAGGGTCCAGGTCCGCCACTTGTCGTGCTGTGATTCGTCGGCTTCTACTGAGCTGACGGTCCATGCCTGGATCATGGATCGACTGATGGCTTCATCGACTGAGTCGGCTTTGATGGCTTGGCTTGCGGAGCCGACTGAGCCATTTTTTTTTTATTTAAATTTTATTTATTTTATTTCTTTAAAAATTCATATCTTTTCTATTTTAGCTTCGTTTTACTTAAAATTTATTTTGTTGTGATCAAAAAAATGATCTCTTTCCATTGATAATAAAATTTTATTTTTTAATTTTTATTATTTTTTAATTAATTTTTTAATTAGTAAAAATATGAATTTCTCAAAAATTATATATAAATTGATTAATAATTCTTAAAAATTAATATAAATTAATTAATAAATTAATATTTTTATTGATGAATTTATGATGCTTATCACCAGGCATGTAGGGCAGTTTCACTTTCAGTGGCCATCAGTATTATAATGGAAATACTTTTCTTTGTCAGCGGTATTTTTCTTCAGCTCTGCCTTCTTTTTCTTTTCACCTTCTACCTTCTATTTTTTCACAGACTTCTTCTTTCCAAAAGATTTTCTCTTAAAAGAAGTCAATTCCATAGTAAGTACTGAGTCTGTAGAATCTTTCATAGAAAGCTCAGCAGTAACCAACATATTCATAAGCTCGGCCAGAGTATTCTAAAGTTTATGCATATGGTAGTTCATGATGAACTACCCATATGCATCAGTCAAAGATTACAGAATTATATCATTCTGCAGATCCTGGTCTAACTTCATTATGAGCTTCTTAAGCTCTTCCAAGTCCTTGATCATCATCAGACAATAATCTTGGACTGACTGCCCATCACGCATTTTAGCCTTAAACAATCATTTAGTGATCTGATATTTGGCTACGCGACTTTGTTCACCAAACAACTTTTGCAGGTGAGCCAACATTTGACGAGCAGTCCTGATATCTTCATGTTGGCATCGAAGCTCATCAGACATCGAGCCCAATATGTAGTATCTGACCTTATTATCTTCATCCATCCACTTGTCATGAGACGATCTCTGTTCAGCGGATGGATGAGCTGGTAAGATGGGGAGAATCCTGGTCCAATACATGAGTCAACTTCTCATAATCCAAAATAATTTTGAAGTTCTGAAGCCAATCCTTGTAATTGGGTCCGATCAGTCTATGGGTGTCCAGGATATAGGCTAGTGGGTTGGACGTAGATATTTTTCTGTAAAGAAATAAAGTTTCTAGTTAGATTTTATAATTAAGACTTGACCAATTTATTTAAGAGTTTGATTTTTAAACAAATTACCTCCCACTATTTTCTCGGATCCCTACACTTCCTCTATAAAGATGCGAAAATCTCTATGATTATTGATTTCTAGTGGGTGGTGCAGTCCCACCAACTAACTCATTACCTCACCTAACAGTTATTGGTGATGGATTAGCTAATGAGTAAACAACTCTTGTCCAATGATTCTCTAATCATGGTGCACCCAGACTTGGTCTCTAATTCATGAATCTCACCATGCTCGAAATATTGATCCACTCTTTAGTTAAGTCAGACCCACCATTTGCACAAATTGGATTCCTAATTGGATCTCTCACTGTATCTGAAATATTGAGTCCAATCCATCCTCCTATCCATAGCATCTAATGCCTAATAGAAGTAGTTGCATCTTTTTGGTGCAACTGAACCATGGTGACTAGCCGAGAATAATCAACCCTGGGAAGGGCCCGCATATCTACAATGGCGGAAAATCTTAGACTTAATCTTTTCTTTGGAAGATTTGATTTAGGTCTCTTTAAACATTACTTGACATAGCCATAACCATTATGACTAATCTAGTGGCATGGGTTAGCTCGTATTGTTAGCTATCTTAGATCAGGACTGAGCCGATAAATATGGCTAGGTAAGTAAGACCGGTAGAAGGGATATGCCATTAACTCGATAAGAATGCATTTGAGTCGAGTAGCTTTCAATTAAAAATTAGTCGATCGTATCTGCCAAACTTACCTTAGATACCAAATTGTTGAGCCAGAACCAATTGGGTTAGCCTACAATCCAGACTCTAACCACTGAGCCTAATTAGGTCTTAACTTGATCGATCACTCATGTGACTCGATCTTGATCCAGACTTAATCCTGTTAGGCTGGTCAATTTAAGTACTCTTGATCCCACCTAACCAACTCTTGATTCGGTTTGATCAACCGCTAGACTTAATTGAGCTACCCAAGTCCGAATTCAATTTTATGAATATGTCTAAGATCTAAAAATTCTTAATTTTAGATTTAATATATTTTATAATCTTAATTCTTAATTAAGTTAAGGATTCATAAACAAACATGTATATAAAATCCTAGGATTTTAGGATTTAGGATTTTGTAGAAAATAAGTTTTTGATTTCTGATTAAGGACAAACGCGTAGCACCTCTACACACCATAAGAACATCCCATCGAATGACAGGAAAGGACCTTTAAATCCTACTTCATTCTTATGATCGGACGGTCAAGAGAAACGCCTTAATCAGAAATATGATAAATCTACAAAACTAGTTAGATCTACATCATATATCACATATATAAAAAATTGATCTAACTAAAAATATATTTTGCATACATCTCATGTATCATATCATGCATATTTTTAGATCTAAATTATCTCATAAATATCTTAAAAATAAGATTTAAATTTAATCATATCAAATTAAAATTTATTCTAGATAATTTTGTAAAACTATTCTACAACTAGTCTAAACATGCATCTATCATATCTCATATGAATAAATTAAATAAATTTATTTTTTATTTTTTAGATCTAATTATAATATTTATATTATCAAAAAATAATAAATAAATAAATTTAAAAATTATAATTAATAAAATTAAAATTATGATCATGCTAGACTACACATAGAATAATTCTATTCCTAGTCTAGTCATGCATCTCATACATCTTAGATCTAGATTATTTAATTTTTAATTCTCTAATTTTAGATCTAATCACATATAATGTGATATCTAAAATCATCTAATTATCAAATTAAAAATATATTAAAATCAGATCCAATGAATTATGGAACTTGGCTTTGATACTAGTTGAAAGAAAAAGCCTTTTTTCTATATCAGGTTCATTCAGATCTGATTGGATCAGGAGGGATATTTCAAAAAAATTTTCTTTGAGATCTTAATTAGATCTAAGACTCCTCAGATCTAATCTTATTGATGTGATAATAAAAATAAAAAATAAAAATTAAATCTAATTTAATTATACCTTTATTTTGGATAATCCAATTATCCTGTGATGATCCCGATGTTTGCCTGAGATTTTGGATATAGCCATGCAAGCGCCTAGCCTCTACCAGTATCCACTCAGACAGGATCTAGAGATCTTCTTCTTCTCAATCAATCCTCCAAAAATTAGATTTAGATCTAATTTTGAATGTCTTCAAAATTTCTTTTGAAGAAAAGCCGTTGTCTCTTGCAGCAGTACTGCCCTCTTCTTTTTCTGACGCCTTTCACTTACTTGGATCGCACCTTACTCATGCCCAAAACCTCTTAGGCATGGAGAGGAGAGAGAGGACCAGAGGGTAGCATAGAGATAAAGGGAGAGAGGCTTTATGGCATGGGCTAAAGGCAAAAGCATTAAATTCTAGACGCAGATAGGGTTTATATAGACCCTAATGCGCCATGCAGTGCCACATCATCCCGATCAATCACGATCCTTTATGCAATCAGATCTAAATCTGATTGGTGGAATGATATCATCTGATCCAATCAGATGAGAGACCCTCAAAACCCTCTTTAGGTGGCTCCAAGATTGGGTCAAACAAGATTTCTTGACACCACAGAGTTTAATCCTCTGAAGCAACCAGGAGTCCCATCTGTATGGGAATCCATCTTTTATCCTCATGGGGTGCACGCCTCCCTAGGCATGCACCCTCTTCCTATCTACATTTTAGTAGGGGGACAAGGCCCCAAGTACTCTCTTATGGATGCATGACACATAGGCAGATGTCTAAGTATCCAGGGTCAAAATTTGACCAATGTCCAAAAATAAGATTTAGCAGGTGATCGAAAATAGCAGGTGTTGTCTCAAATTTATTTCATAAATTAAGACAATCCTTTTCTGACCTGGACAAGCTCCAATCAGACCAAGTAAAGATTCATGAGTGAGCCCAAATATATTTGGCTCAGTCGACACAAGCTTTAATGATTATTAAAGGAGAACATTAGGCTCAATCGTGTGCTAGCATGATTTTCTTAAACCTAATTGAATCTTATTCAAATCAATTGAATTGGGTTAGTCCAATTGATGGTATCCAGATCTAAACCCTTGTTTGTGTGATCTTATTAGATTTGGTTTCGTATGGTAATGGGATAAATTACGATCTCTATCATCAACATCATCAAAACACCTTTCGATGGATCAGAACTTTTCTGATTCAGACAACTAGTATGATCGATCATCCAAATCATTCTAATTGCTCTCAAAATCCATCAGTGATACCTAACAGCATATGGTGGCAATCCATCAGAACTGAAAGCAAACCTCTCGGTGTAGTTACCTGTGTGATTAAGTTCCTTTATCTTGAAAGCCCATCGGATTAGGATTAAGGTGATCTCGTCAAATCCTAATTTTTGTCATATGAATTAATCATTCGATTCAAGTCCAATATAAAAATTCTAATAGAAACTCTTTCTACTATTTCAGTCTGCCATGGCCATGGGCTTATGGACTTGATTCTCATGATCATCATAGGGCTGAAACTCATCTACCGAGGTAGATAGATCTTCTATTGGTACAATCCAATTCCTATAGTGAACATGCTATAGCCAACATACATCTTAGGATTTCGAATGGTAAGGAGACCGAGTTATGGTGTAGTCAAACTATAACACCCTCAAGGTGAACTATCGATGCACCTTAGGTCAAAGAGCCAGATACATCACTGCAGCTTTGAGCTAATAATCGACGAGAAGGTAGACTTCCTTATGACTGCTTAAGGTGGTCATGCTCAGTGCCCTCGTTCTCTAATGAGTACCTATACTCTTGCTATGGTGTCTCTACACCATAGACTCAAGACTCATCTACTTTAAAGAAGCGATCGTATACGAAGAAGAAGTCCGACAGGAGTTTGACTAGCGTAGAGGTCTGGAAGGAGTTCGACTGGCAGAGAAGTTCGACTGAAGGAGAATTCCAAGAGAAGTTCGACTGATGGAGAGGTTTGGAAGGAGTTCAACTATCGGAGATGTTCGAAAGGAGTTTGATTGGTGGAGAAGTTCGACTGAAAGAGAAGTTCGGGAGGAGTTTGACTGACGGATTGGTTCGAAAGGAGTTCGACTATCGGAGAGGTCTGAAAGAAGTTCAACTGGTGGAGAGGAGTCCAAAAGGAGTTCGACTGAGCCCCAAGCTAGCCAGGCTACACTGCCCAGGAGGCCGCTCTCACTGTTCAAGTTCATCCGAAGGGGATCCAATGATAGGAGGGTGATCGAGATCACTCCGAGACTAGATATTTAGCTGAACTTCGGTGGGAGCGGATTTATCCCCAATAATAGTCTCCCTACTCTCGAGTTCAAAATTCAAAGAAAGAGAGTATAGATGTGACTATCAAAGTTCTTTTTAGCCTCCCACGTCCATCAGGATGGGATGTCTTGACGTCTACCGCACTGGCGTCGAAACTTCATAAACATGAGATGATCCAAAAAGATGTTTTTTGAGCCTCCTACCGAAACTCTATCCAAGGTATGGCAAAATTAAGGATCTACCCATCGCCACTTCTCTGCCATGATGAGTGGGACATGCGGTGCACATAGATCGACTGAATGAGATCTGCAATCATAACTATTTCGAGTTTTCTTGGCTATTAAAGGCCTTCTTCCTCCTCCAAAATCCATTCTTCCTAAGTCTACTTTCTTTCTTCCCAAGTCCTCACCTTCCTTCTACTCGAGAGTCTCAATTCCTTCTCGCATCCTCTCTGCTCCCAGGCACTCTTCTGCTCAATTTTCGTCGTGCTCACCATCTTCTCACCTTTCATAGTCGACTTAGTTCAGCTTCCCAATCCTTTTCTCTCTGCATTCATGCTTCTTTGACTTCCTGCTCTTTCGATTTTCTTTAGGGAGTCTTCGTATTTCATTTTTTTTAATTTTTGAAGAAATTTTCTAGGATTTATTTTGATCCATATATCTTCCAAAACCTCCCAATCTAACAATTCATGGAGCTCATCCAAGCCGACCTTCTTAGAACCCATTCCTCTAGCCGAGGTTAATCCTAGGAGTATGTCCCATCAATCTTTCATTTTGGATATTATTTCTTCTATCCTTACTCTGAACGACCTCTCCCTGATTAGGATACAATATGGCATCCCACCAGAGTATGATCTTGAACTCCCTAGGTCAGGTGACCATGCTAGTTTGCCTCCAATCGATTGATTTTATCTGTATCTAGAAGCCTTGGGCACGGAGCTTCAACTTTCACCTTTTGTTGTCGTGCTTTTTTGCTTTTTGAACATTTTTTTTGCTTCCATCATACCGAACTTCTTTCAATTTGTAATTGACTTTCTTTCTCTTTATCATCTGACTGAAGTCCGGCCAACTGTCTCACTCTTTCAAAATTTTTACACCTTCAAACACCATCCTTCCACAAAGGACTAGTGGTACTTCTTCCTATAGTTTGGTAAGAAGGGGTTACTAAAAGGTGCTCCTTCTTCCATTCATATTGGAAGGAGAAGTACTTCTTCATCCGATGCCTGACCTTAATGCTTGATCTTCCTCGCTGGGGTTTTCTTAGGTAGTTAGTCCGCTGAGCCCCTAGTTTAGATGGAGTCGACCTCGAGTCTTCTAACAAGCTCAAGGCATACCGAGCTCCTCTCCTTTCCGATCTTCTGAAGGAGCAGATCTTATTCAATCTTGGCTTGAGTCCTCTTGACCCCATCGGTATTAAATACATTTATATGCATGTATATAAATATATATATGAACTCTCATGAAGTTTCATATATACCTTAGCTGACTATAGTTTCTCTTTGTTGCAAAGATGCATACTGATGCTGTGGAGAGGCTCACCAAGGGCCTTTATGCCCAAAAGAAGAGGAAGGAAGCGGCCCCAGATGGAAGTTCGAAAAGGGCGAAGGTCGACAGCCTAAGTTTCGAGGTTCTGGATGTCCCCGTAGCTACTCCTGAAGTTATTCTAGGTGCTGAGGTCCCTTCAATCACCGAGGCTAGTGTCGGAGGTGCGGGCTCTTAGCCTCCCACATCCTCGAGCCTCTCTATAGGAGGATCGATGTCAGAGCCCCCCACTAAGAGGAAAAGAGGGGATGAAGATGACAAGAAGAAGAAGAAGGCCACTATTGTGAAGGAGGTCCGTAAGGCTCGTCCGAGCGGGCCAAGCAACAATGGCGGCGATGATCTAGGGGCGAACCCCTTCGACAATCCGAATATCATCCAGGATTTGATCGACAAGTTTGCCCAGTCCGGAGAGGTGGATCGCCTAGCTGATCTCAATCAGATGTAGTTCGTTTGGGAGTTCCTTGAAATCTTCATAAAGGTAATCATCTTACCATTTTTTTTTCACTTTTCTCTTCTTTTTATCTTTATCTTACTGTGACTCGTCCATGGCAGTCGGGCTACCACATACTGGCCCACCTCAAGAGGGCAAATCGCTAAGAGACGAAAGTTATAAAGATCTAGGGGGACCTTCAAGCCAAGATCGATTGCCTTCAGGGGAAGGTCGCCGAGGTTGAGTGCCTCACGAAGGAGAAGATGGCAAAAAATGAGAATCTCTGAAAAGCAATTCGAAAGGAGGAGCTCATCTAGACTGGGCTCAAGACCACATTGGCCCTTGAGGAGGAGAAAAAGAAGGCCTAGATCAAGGTTGTCGAGCTAGAAGTTAAAATGTTAAAGTCTATTTTAGAGGTGGCAGCCCGAGCCATGGAGGAGTTCAAGGCCTCTTTCAAAATGAAAGACTTAAATATCACATTCAACCAGAAGGCATTCACAAAGGGCTTCGAGCTTTGTGAAGGCAGAGTGGTCCAAAATTTCTGAGCTTGATCTTAGCTTCCTGGAAGAGGAGCCCAATGAAGAAGCGGGGTCGTCCAGTGCTGCAGCCAACCCATCACACACCGAAGTGGTCTTTGAATCCTTCGAGCTTGCTGTCGAGGTGCTCGAGCCCATGCAGGAGCCCGAGGTTGTCTCTGAGGCACCGATTGAACCCATTCTTGAGCCCATGGCTCCCCCTAGAGTGTCGAGCTCCTCTACTACTTTTCTTCCGAAGGTCGGGGGCCTTTAGTAGTTGTATTTTCTTTTTTGCTTTATTTTATACTCAAAAAAATTTTAATCAATGAAAGTAGAACTTCTTTTAATCAATAGCTTAGAGTGCTTTTGGTGCGTTGGATGCAGTCCCCCATTGATGTCGAGCCGCTACCTCAAGAAATTTTTTTAAAATTAATAGTTAGAAACTTGAAGAAGAAAGTTCACCACGTGAGAAAGAAATTAAAAAAGGCTAAAGATGAACTTCAAAAATCTAAAAAGAACACGTCAGAGGCAACAATTAAGGCTACCCACCTTCATAAGCTGCATATGAAAGATTTTGTGACTTTCGCCATCAAGAAGGGTAGCTTTGAGAGGGAGTTAGCAGAGCTCAAGAAAAATGCCAGTGATAAGCCTTGGACGATAACTGCAAAGATCGACTCCCTTGAAGTCAAACTCCAGGCGATGAAGGAGAAGATTCAGTTATTAGAGGGGAGTTTGCCATGGTCTTCTGATAAGGTACGATATGAGTGGGATTGAACGAAGAAGTTTTCCACACTTTAGAAGCAATTGCATGATGCCGAGCTCACTTATGATACCTATCGACTGGGTTGGAGCGAGAGGATATCCAAACTTGAGCAAAAGCTTCGTGCTGCTAACAACGAGATGGCCCATCTGCAAAAATAACTCAATGATAGTCACCAATCCAATGCGAGCAGGGGATCAGAATAGGTTGCCTCCTTGATGAGGACTCTGGGCAAGCTCTTGGAAGCAGTTGGGAGGGAGAAAGCCAAGGTTCAACGGCTGAAGATCCAGCTGTCGTGCGAGCAGCAAGCTATTAAGGATGCTAAGGGTGAGTATGAAGTCCTAAGGAAGCAGCGGCGAGAGCTTGAAGGCAAGTTCGAACATATCAACAAAATATATATAGATGGCTTATATAAAAAGAGAGAGCTTGAGGGGGAGATCCTAAGACTAAAGCAAGCCCTGGCGATGGCTAGGGCCGCCAGCCCGAAATATGTGTCTAGTCCATCTTAGGACTTCGGCCTTTTTTTTTCTTCTTTCTTTTTATGTAATCGATCTTGCCGACCTTTATCTTGCTTGTAACGGACTTATATTCTTGTATAATCAATCTCACCGACCTTTATTTTGCTTGTAATGAACTTAATATTTACAATAAAGTGGTACCCTTTTCATTATTATCTTACATGGATTTGATGTTGGTTAATGGCTTCACTTTCTTCATCTCATTTTTTTTTGTTTTGTCTTCTAATGAGATGCTTATTGTAGATGCCGAGCTGGGGTCTAGGGTAGGATTCTTCCTTTCGTATTTGTTGTAGCCATGGGAGGGACACATATAAGGGTCGTCGGTATGGCATTTTTTTTTCTTCATTTTAGATTAACGAGGCCTTGGCCGCCCTCGTGTTAGGATGAGATTCTCTTCTATTTCCTACACATTCGTAGGGATACGTCAGGGCCATTGATGGATCTCTTTTCTCATCTCATCTTAGTTTAACGAGGCCTTCTGCTTTGCTTACATTAGGATAAGGTTCTTCTTCTATTCCTAACGTGGCTGTAGGGACGCATTAGGACCGCTGGAAGGGCCTCCCCCCTCATCTCATCTTAGATTAATGAGGCCTTCTGCTTTGCTCACATTAGAATGAGGTTCTCCTCCCATTCTTAATGTAGCTGTAGGGGTGCATGAGGACTGCTGGAAGGGCCTCTCCTCTCATCTCGTCTTAGATTAACAAGGCCTTCGACTTTGCTCATATTAGGACGACGTTCTCCTCCTATTCCTAACATTATTGTAGGGGCATATCAAGGCCACTAGAAGGGCCTCTCCCCTCATCTCATCTTAGATTAACGAGACCTTCGGCTTTGCTCATGTTAGGATAAGGTTCTTCTTCTATTCCTAACATGGCTGTAGGGACACATTAGAGCCACTGGAAGGGCCTTTTCCCTCTTCTCATCTTAGATTAATGAGGCATTCGGCTTTGCTCATGTTAGGATAAGGTTTTTCCCCTATTCCTAACATGGCTGTCTTCATCACATGGTTAAGTTCGGAAAGTCATTTTTCACTATTACAGATTTGTAATAAGGATTGGGGTGTTAAAGTAGAGAGATTTTATTACGATCAAGTTATCAATAATACATCCGTAGGTTTTCTGAATTCCACGATCAGGGTAGATCAGCTCCTCTAAGCTTCTTCAAGTAATATGTCCCGGGCCGGACAACTTTTCTAACCTCGTAGGGTCCTTTTCAATTTGAGATAAGCTTTCCTTGATTTTGAGGTTGAGAAATGACTACTCGCCGAAGCAGTAAGTTCTCCACTCTGAATACTTTGTCTTTAACTTTGGAGTTGTAGTATCGGGCCATCCTTCACCTGTAAGTAGCCATGCGAACTTGGGCCTCCTCTTATTTTTTCTCCAGTAGGTCGAGGTTAGCTTTGAGGTCTTGTGAGTTCTGCTGCTCATTAAATGCCACAACTCGTGCTGACGGGAGCTTGAATTCTATCAGGATGACTGCCTCTATTTCAAAGGCCAAGACGAACGGTGTCTCCCCAGTTAGCAATCTCTAGGTAGTTTGGTATGCCCAAAGTACATGATAGAGTTGATCTATCCAAGTCCTCCTCGCTTTCTCGAGTCTTGCCTTGATACCTTGAAGCAGGGTTCTGTTGGTCACCTCGGCTTTGTTGTTTGCCTATGGGTGAGCCACTAATATAAAATTATGAGAAATATTCAGGTCCTTGTAGAACTCAACAAATTTTATTCCGGCAAACTGTCATCTATTATCTGTTACAAGGGTTTGGGGTAGGCCAAACCTATAAATAATCGATTTTCAGATAAAGTCTTATACTTTAGCTTCAGTAATTTTTGCTAGGGATTCGACCTCGATCCATTTGGTGAAGTAGTCGATCGCGACTAAGAGAAACTTCCATTATCCAGATGCCATCGAGAAGGAGGCCAAGTATATCCATCCCTCATTGGACAAATGGCCAAGGGGCACTCAAGGGTGTCAGCTCGAAGGTTGGTTGCCTTTGTATATTTACGTTCCTCTAGCAGCGGTCACACCTTTTAACATATTCGACACAATCATGATGCATAGTTGGCCAATAATATTCTTATTAAAGCAGCTTCTGAGATAGGGATCTAGCATCCAGATGGCTCCCATAGATTCCTTCATGCACCTTCCATAGTGCAAAGTCAATTTCAGAAGGTCGAAGATATTTCAAAAGTGGCAAGGAGTATGATCTCTTGTACAACTTACCTTCATACAGAATATACCAGAAGGCTTGGTTTCTTAGCTTTTGAGCTTCTTTTGGATCATAGGAGAGTGTCCCATCTTTGAGATAAGTGATCAATGGATCGATCTGCATTGTAGACTGTGGCTCTTCCATACTCGGGCATTTCAACACTTCAAAGTATACTTCTTTGAAAAGTTCGTCAAGGGCAAGTGTGTCCAGCTTGGATAAAAGGTCGGCTCTAATATTTTTCACTCTCGAAATCCATTGGATGCCAAAACTCTTAAAGGTCTGAACCAAATTCCTCATTTTTTTAAGATACTTTATCATACTTTCCTTCCGAGCTTCATAACTACCACTAACTTGTCTGACTACCAGTTAGAAATCACTGTACACTTGGAGAAGGTTTGCTTCCAACTCCTTGGCTATCCTTAGTCCTACTATCAAAACTTCATATTTGGTCCTATTATTCATTATAGGGAACTTAAAGCATAGTGCATACTTGACAATGACCCCTTCGGGATTGATCAGGATCAGTCCAGCACCTGCACTAGAAGCATTAGAAGTGCCATCCACATACAAGGCCCAGAAACCATCGAGAAGGTCTGATCTTTCTTTGGGGGAGCTCGGCTGCAACTATGGAATGCTGGTCTCATTCCACTCAAGTTCGACATCATCCAAGATCATGCATTCGACTATAAAATCAACCAATATCTGAGCTTTGATTAACAGCTGAGGTTGATAGTTGATGTTAAACTTTGTCAATTCAGTAGCCCACTTCGCTATTCTTTTAGAGGCATTTATTCGATGAAGAACTGCTTTGATTGGTTGATCAGTAAGGAGTGTTATGGTATGCTCCTGAAAGTAGGGCCGAAGTCTTCTGGCTGCAATCAGAAGAGTATAAGTTAATTTTTTTAATTTAGTGTACCTAGTCTCCGCATCTCTCAAGACTTGGCTCATGTAGTAGATCAGCCATTGCATTTTTGCGTCTTCCTTGACTAGGACCGCTGCTAGGGCTATAGGAGAGACCGCCAGGTATAGAAATAATTCTTCTCCAAGCTTGGGCTTTGTCAGTAGTGGGGGCAAACTGAGGTCGCTCTTGAGTTCTTTGAATGCCTATTGGCACTCTACCATCTAGCAGAAGTTCTTTGGTTACTTGAGGACTTGAAAGAAGGGCATACATCGCTCGACTGACTTCGAGACAAAGCGGTTTAAGGATGCCACCTTTTCGATCAAGCGCTGGACTTTCTTTATTGATTTTAGGGTAGTCATCTTCTAGATGGTCTGGATCTTCTCCAGATTAGTTTCGATCCCCTATCTTGAGACCATGAACCCCAAGAATTTTTCTAAGGTCACTCCAAAGGTGCTTTTAATCGGGTTCAGCTTCATCTTATATCTTTGAAGGACATTGAAGGTCTCTTCAAGGTTGGCAATGTGATTAGACAAGGTTTGACTCTTGACAAGCATATCATCCACGTAGACTTTCATGTTGCGGCCAATCTGCTTCTTGAAGATCTTATTAACCAAGCATTGATAGGTTGCGCCTATATTTTTAAGCCCAAAGGGCATGATCCTGTAACAATAAAGATCATGATCAGTAATAAAAGCAGTTTTCTCCTCATCCTCTAGTGCCATCCGGATTTGATTGTAGCCGAAGAAGGCATCCATGAAGGTGAGAAGCTCATGGTCTGAGGTTGTATCTACCAACTGATCAATTCTGGGCAGGGGGTAGCTATCCTTTAGGCAGGCCTTGTTTAGCTTTTTGAAGTCGATACACATTCTCCACTTATTGTTGGTCTTCTTAACTAGGATCACATTGGAGACCCAACTTGGGTAGTGGACTTCTTGGATGAACCCGACTTTGAGGAGCTTATCCACTTTCTCTGCTATTGCCTTCTGCCTTTGTGGTGCATGGTCCTAAATTTTCTCTTTCATTGGCCTGTATTTAGGATCGATGGCCAACCGATGTTCCATGACTTCAGCATCAATTTTTGGCATATCTGCTGAGATCCAGGTGAAGACGTCAGCATTTTTTCGCAAGAAGGCAATGAGCTACTCTCAGGCTTCATCGCCCAAGTTGGAGCTGATCTGCCCTATATGCTCCATGCTTCCATCATTCAGAGGGATGGTTACAAAATCTTCCATGGGCTCACCCTGCTCCTCAATAAGGTCATCGTGGCCATCCAGCCCATCAACTAGGCAAAGGTCGGGATGGCTTTTCTTCTGTAAGGCGATGGAGTAATAGTGCCTTGTCAAGGCCTGATCTCCCCTAATCTCCTTGATTCCATAGCTTGTCAGAAACTTCACTTTCAAGTAGTAGGTCGACACCACAACCCAAAATGCATTTAGACCTGATCGATCGAAAATAGCATTGTAAGTAGATGGAGCTTTTACCACTAAGAAGTCCACTTGCATCTTAGATTGCTTCAGATATCATCCCGCAGCCACACTTAAAGCTATCACGCCTTCAACTGGCACTGCATCACCGATGAAACCAACCAATGGAGAATTCATTGGTCCGAGTCGGTTATCAAGTATAGACATTTTTAGAAAAAATCATAACATAAGATATCAGCCAAACTTTCATTATCAATAAGAACGTGGCATACATCATAATCGACAATATTTAAAGTAATTACAACCGTGTTGCTATGTAGGAATTAAACTTCTTGTGCATCTTCTTTAGTGATGGCAATGGGCTCATCAGTTCTCCTCCCTTTAGCTGACCCCTCAAACCCGTTGGCCTCCTCCCATCGAAGTCGCCTAGAGATGGTGTTGATGATGCCAAGCGGGGATTGATCTCCTTGCTGCTCCTTCCTCCTTGGTGGTTCTAGTGGTGGGAGGGCCTTCAACCGATCCTCCCATCCTTCAGGCCGACATCATAGGAATCGGCTGAGCCTACCCTGCTTGATGAGCTCCTCGATCTTGTCTTGGAGCTAAATGCATTCTTCAGTATCGTGATCGTGGTCACAATGGTAGAGATAATACTTATTGGGATTGCACTTATCGGGATGAGTGCGCATCCTCTCTGATCTTGGCAGCTACTTCTTGATCTCCATCAGAACCTAGATTTTTGGAGCATTGAAGGGGGTGTAGCTGTGGAATCTTCTGAGGAGGGAGCCCCATCGTGTCCTTCTATCGGAGCTTCTTTGATGATGAGCTCGAGGAAGAGTTCAAACTCGCCTGCACTCAAGAGGAGTCTACGAGCGCGGCCAAACTTTATTCGGCTTTTCTTCAATTGCAGGCTTGCTAGATTCGTCCGCCTGCCATTCTCTCACAGCTTTCTCATCCTTTAGCTTGAAGGCCTCCTCAGCCCGAGCTAGCAAATTAACAAAATTCATGGGATACTTTTTCTCTAAGAAGAATAACAAATCATTCTTCTGAAGGTCGCCCTTAAGCATAGTCATGGCAACCAACTGGTCTAAATTTTGAACCTCCAGTGCAACGGCATTGAAGCAGTTGACATAGGCTCAGATGGTCTCTCCTTCCTACTATTTGATATTGATGAGGGAGTTTGAGCCTCGCCTTGGACATCGGCTGCTGACAAAATGAGCCATAAACTAGTGGCTCTTTTGGTCGAAGAAGAAGTTCGTACTCGACTTCAATATCGAATACTAGTTTCTTGCTACTTTCTTTAAAATAGATGGAAAAGCTCGGCACAGAATGACGTCAAATAAGCCATGGAGCAGCATCATAGTCTGGAAGGCCTCCAGATGGTCAACTAGATCAGTGGTCCAATCGTATCTCTTGAATTGAGGAAGCTTGAAGTTTGATGGGATCAATTCCTGCATGATTCTCTGAAAGAAAGGAGGGCCAGTACAGATATTATTGTGGTTACCTAGGACAGCATGGCAGAGCTTCTCAATCCATCAATCCATTTCTTGGAGTTTCCAATCGAGGGCCTGATCTCGATCGTGGGTCTCGAAGGATTTTCGACTATAGATGGGTCTCTTCTAGAGAAAAGTCATGATTGAAATAGGGGCTCTTCGCTCTCTATTTTTTCTTCCAAGTGGTGATGGGTCTACTGACCTAGGTCTGCCTCCTTGGGATCAATTCTTGACATCTCGATGAGGGTTCTCTGATCGGATTGCCATCGGAGGCTGTTGCATGGTCTACACCATCTTAGTGAGGCTCTGGACCTATTGCATCAATAGATTAAACTGCTCTGGATCCACCATTATTGCTGGTGGAAGAGGTTGCGATGCTGGGAAGCAAGCAAATTTGGCTTAGATCTAACGCTAGAGATGGTGGATCTTCGAGTGGTCATCTTCTTTGGAGGCATTTTGAGGTCGAGGAAGAGAATAGAGATGATCCTTGAAGGAGAAAGCTCACAGGATCGACTGAGCACTCCTTTTAGAACAAGGACTGAGGCCCTTCCTCAAGCCCTAATTTTATTGGTGCGAAATCTATTGATGCCAAAATCGATGCTATAGTCGGAGAGGATGAGGTCATCACTGGTGACCTGCAAAATAAGTTTTGCCTGGAGTTGGGGGTGGTGGCTCCGGCAACACCCTCCGACGATCAAGTCAACTCTTTCGATCAATAGAAATGGAGTTCTCAAAGAAATTTTGACAAAGTTTTGAAAAGAAGAATGAGAGCTTAGAGAAAACGTATCTGAAAGCATCTATTATCATTTTATATACTTTATTTTTTTTTTAAATTTATTTTTTTGATAATATGTAGGTTATACAATAGGGTGAATCCATACCAAAGAAGCTGAAATCATTAGATTATGGGCCAACAAAATATATGACATGCTATAATAGCTGTAACATAAATGGTTTCAAATTTCATACCCAGTAATATGAAAATCATAAAAGCAAAATGAACAACAGTGTGTGTAAAGGGTAGTTGGTGGGAAGAGATGGAGAGTGACTACTATGGAATCCTTGAAGAAGTGATCAAGATAATCTACATTGGAGGTAATAGCATCATTCTATTTAAGTGCCAATGGTTCGATAACAACAAAGATATGAAGGTTGATCTACAGCATGGGCTTATTGAAATCAAACATGGATCAAAAGCATATGTTAAAGAGCCATTTGTGCTAGCTCAGTAAGGTGCTTAAGTGTATTATACTCCTTTTTCATCAAGGAAGAGAGAAAGGAATGATTAGTGGGCTATATTCCGAGTTAAGTCTCGAATCATTCATTACATGCTTGAAAAAGAAGAAGAGCTTCAATTACTGTAATACTTTCAAGAGGATGAAACATTGGGATTTCATCGATCTTCAATAGATGTGGAGTTGGATGCTCCAAAAATTCTCATACATAATGGCCAACATGAGGAGGTAGACCCAACTGATTTTGTTTTAAAGAACAATCCTATCCAAGAAGGAGAAGAAGAGGAAGAAAAAAACTAGAAGAAGAGAAAGAGGTGGAGAAGAGGAAGAAGTGGAAGAAGAGGAAGAATCAAAAGAAGAATTCGAAGGATACCAGACATTTAAAGAGGCTGATGAGTAGTGTTAAGTATATAATCCTTGAATCATTTTAATTATTTATCTTGCATCATTTTAAATCTTGCATTGCTATATATAATTATATAATTAATTAAGCAAATCTATTTATTTTTATTTTTAAAGATTATATATCATATCTTTCAAAGACCAGAGCCATGCCAGTTGAGGATGGAGCTCTCAAGGAAAGAGTGATCATGCAGCCAACTTGTATGGTTCTGTGTCTCTCACACCAGACGGTAAACTCTAACACTTTAGATATTCTCATTTATTTTATTTTATCCTTGCTAACTAATATAATATTCTTTATATTAGATATTTTGTGCTCAAGTTTGAATGATAAGGAGTTACTAGTGACCCCACAATCGTCCGCAATAGTGACCAACTCCTAGACAAAGAGTCATGGTGAGGACCCGCCTGGCTCATGGCACCTCCGACTTGATCGAAGGATAAAGAGCTCATTCATATTCAGAGCCGCTCGTAAGTACTACAACTTTGATTAACATATTTATGTTGTCCATCTATGCAATCCAAGAGGAGGGACAAATTGGATTTTTAAAAAAAATTAAACTTAAAAATAGAATTACAAAATATACTTTTAAAATTTTAAGTGAAGTGAGGTGAGTTAGGTAAGTAAGATGCAAGAGCTTAATTTACATGGAAAGAAGTAAACACAATATAGCAAGTAAGGAGGAAGAAGAGAGAATAACTCAAACAAAATGATTTATAGTGGTTCGGTGCCAACCTTGTACCTACATCCACTCTCCAAGCTTCTACTTGAAAATTCCAATCCACTAACGTATTCAATCAAATACAATATCGGATGCTCTGACCCTAGCTATTCCAAGCTAGAAAAATTTATTTTTTGAATATAAGCCAATTCAATACAATCTAATTCAAGATTTAGATCAATCTTTCCAAGCTTTGGAAACTCTTAAAAGCTTGAGCCCTAAAACAATAAAATAGAGTGAAAGAGGATGTACAAGTTCAGCATACTTAGCACCTTAATGAAGATAATAAAGTTTTAAAAAATCTTTACACAAACTAGAGAAAGCTTTTAAGAATCCTCTCAAAGAGATTGAAGACTTGAATGCATGTTGGAAAAGTGGTTGAGCTTGATAATAATGCTTCTCTTGCCTAAGACTGAGTTTTCTTTAAGCTGAATATTCACTTAATTTTTTTCAAAATTTTATTTTTTTTAATGCTTTTAAATCCTCATTCAATGCTGGAAGATGAACAATAGCCATTTTTAGCTGTTGTAAATCATTTAGGAAATATTTTATGCATCGAATGAAAAAGAAAATAGATGTTACAGGAATTTTTATTGTAGAGGGTGTCCCTTAGGTCGTCCCTTTCGTAACAGGCAAGAAAAACAGCATTCTATATATCTATGTAGTTCCTTCAAGGGGCACCCCATGGGTCACCCTATTTGCAATAGACGAAAAAGCCTGTGTTCTATATCTTGTGTGCAGAACCTGCAGGAGGCACTATTGGAAAATGTGTCTCAAAGCCAATCATTAGCCTATTGATGGTTGAGCTACATTATATCTGTAATTAATCCATTAAAAAATAAAATATATTTCTGGCATTTTTCATCCCAAAGTATTCATCTTCTAATGAACTCTATTATTGTGATGAAGTCCTTAGAACTTTTTAGCTTCAATAAAGAGAGGATTTATCGATTAGTCCGTAAATCTATTCACGACCAAATGATAGACTGTTAATTAGGATGATAGCATCTATCGAGCATAGATCACTGTATGCAATATAGGTTGGTTGTCCTCTTAACTAAGAAGTATGGAGACACTGGTATGGCATAAAGGTGAGATGTATGGATACATCATCATGGAACATGATCAACTTCAGAGCATTCTGCTATCGAGAATGTCTTTGATGGGATATAGGTATAAGTGTCCTTTAGACCTGAGATCATCTTAGTGACTTGCAAGCAACTCACTGTGCTTTGGTATCAAACTAACTATATTTCTAATTCAGTAATGGAAGACTTCTGGGCATAGTCAAGTACTTGCGAAATCAGAGTATGATCAAGATGGAATTGACCACTCAAAGAGTTGGAGAAGAATGTATCACTATATTTCAATATAGCAAAACCTTAGCCAAGATAATCCATCAGATGGATTTGATATTTTAAAATACAATGTGGACAACCTAATCAGAGTTGACAGTTGAACTCTGAGGTGTCTTACGAGCATATTGGTCAAGGAGATGAATTATATGAAAACTATATTCGCATGGGTTCTAATGATGTTGTTCTACACATTCGATCTATCCGACCGTCGGGTACCATTGCTAGATGGTTACTTTGATTGGTATAGAAATCTATTTTTATACTACCAAATTAGGTTCAGACCTATGAGGTCACACACATTAGAGCTTATGATCTAATCGGATGGTTGATCAACGATTAAAAATCATTCAAGGGTTAAACAATCAATATGATTGATGTTTAACCTAGTGCAAGCGTTATAGGAAGATCGATTAGCAATTCAATTGCTAATTAACTTAATTTGATTAAGCCAAAAGGATGAGATTAAGTCTAATTAAATCTAATTTAATTAAATTTAGTTTGGACTTGATTGAATCAAGTCCAATTGGTTTATTGGATAAGCTAAGTGCAAGAAAAAACTAGTCCTAGTTCAACTAAGACTTGGGTCAACCCAATTTCCTAATTTGATTAAAAAATTAAATAAGAATTAAATCAAATTTAATTAAATCCTTAATTGGGTTAGGACCTAATCTGGTTGAATTGATTTTGGTTTAATTTGGTTTAAGAAACCATTTTGACCAAGTCATAGATGGAATCCTAGTAAGACTAGGATTCCACCTTGCGCCATCTAAGCCTCTCATGCCCACGCCCTCCTTCTTCTTTTTTTGTGCAACAAAAATCCTTCTCTTAGGCATTCTCATGCATGCCCTCCTCTCTTCTCTTTGTCATATGAAAATTTGGTGGTTCACCAAGTCATAAAGAGAAGTTAGTTGATTTAGGATTCTATGAGATAGAATCCTTATAAACCAAAACACCTCCTTCCAAATGGTGTCGCCCCCTCTCCTATTCTTTCTCTGAATTCCATGGTAAAAGAAGAATTTTTTGTGCATCCTTCCTTGCTAGTCCACGCCAAATATTTTGGAGGAAGCCCAAGAGTTGGGTGCCCCCTTATCTTGCCTTGTTTGACCTTTTCTTGTCTAGACACTTTTATTCCTATTTATTTGGGATGAATTTTGACTTAATTTTTTCATTAAATATAGATCTTTAGAAGAACTTTGGGGTGTGTGAAAATCAGAGGGAGAGGATCTTTGGGCGTTGGGATTCCATAGACACCAAACTAGGTGTCTAGGTGGGAGCAAAGAGAAGATGAAGAGGATCTTCTTCCAGGGTTGCTGTGTTCATCATCTTTCTTTCTTCTTCCTTGGGTTTTCTAAGAGAGTCTTAGATCTGAAACCTCTTCTCCACCTTCTCCTCTTTGGAAGAATCCAAATTCAGAAGGAGGCATTTGATCGACTATCAAAGAAAGATTAGCACAGTACTAGCATATTGTGTTGATTTCCTGCATCGGAATTTTTTATCATGCTCGTGGGCTCGTGTGGACGACTCCTAGAGGTTGGATGTGTGTGCGGCTCACAACTTCATCCTCAAGCTTGGATCAACAAGTTAGAATATCTAACTTACATAGGTAATAGATCTGATCTATTGGTTTCATAGCTACATTAGATGTAGTATTGTAACATGTTGATGAGATCAACATGTTAATCTTTTCTTTATGTTTTAAATTTTTGATTTAATATCATATCTTGATTATATAATAAATCTTAAATCTAAAATATTTTTATATTTATTTAAATAAATATTTAATTTATTTAAGTCTTTCGCTGTCTGATCTTGAAAAGTTTCAAGATCTATCCATAAAACCCTAGATCTGGTTCCTTCAATTGGTATCAAAGCCTAGGTTCTTATTATATGATTTTCCTGAGCATATTTAGATTATTTATTAAATTAGATCTAATTTATAATCTAATTATTAAATTTAAAATTAAAAGTTTAGATCTCATGACCTGCTATAAGGTTGTTCTGCTGTATGGTTTATCCCTTATGGTGAAAATATTATCGTAGTTCGTGATGATCTATTCTTAATCATAAATTTATTAGATTTAATTTAATTTAATTTATAATTTAATAGATTTAAAATAGTTTTAGATCTAAAAGTAAAGTTTTTAGATTGCACGGACTGCTATAAGATTGTCCTGCTGTAACATTTACCACTTACAGTGAAAAAGTTATCCTAGTACGTGCTGATCTAAAATATTGATCATAAAATTTTAGATTAGATCTAAGAGATTTTATGACCTGATTAAAAATATTTTAATCTAAATTTAATCATTATAAATATGTTAGATTTGATCTAAGTTGATTTATGATTGATTGATGTTGAAACTATTTTAATTATATGAACCTATTTAGATTAGATCTAAAGTAGATTCATGTTTATATTATTTGTATTTTGATTATGAATCAAACATGCAACTTGGTTGATAGAACCATGTTGTAAAAATATTTTATAAATATAAAAATTATTTTTAAAAAATTGAACCCCAATCCTCAGCCTAAAACTTAATTAAGAATTAAGTAGTTATTTGATTAGGATCTAGGATTGTAAATTGAAGATTCTAAGACACGAATCATAATACATTGGGTTAAATGGATTAGTGAGAATTAGGTCCATTAATTGGGTTAGACCTAGGGTTAGATTAAAGAATGGACTTAATAAGAGAATTGACTAAATCTAATCAATTATTGTCTTAGATTAGGTTAAGGGTTCTCTAGATCCATTACAATAGTTGTAGTTGATCAAGTCCATGTCTTTAACGAGATCCAAGATGGACTTGATTCTTGGCTATGAGGTCCAGCACGAACTATTAGGTTGATTTAATTGAAACTAATTAAACCAGTTGGTGTCTAAGGTAAACCAAATCTGTGGTCTTTAATTGGCAGCCAGCTTACCTGGTCATTTCTGATGGTGTCTAAGGTAAGCTTTGGTAGACCCTCCCACTGATTGAACTTATCTGATCTCTTGGTGAAATTATATTTTGATCGGATCACTTGACTATTCGAGCTGACTCATGTCAGCTAGGTAAATCAGTATGACTGATTTAGGTGCTCCTTGACCAATCTATTAATGATCTTCCTTAAGCTGACTTGATGAAGTCAATGGAAGAATCAGGATAAGCTGGTTCATTTGACCTTTCTTCTTCTTTAAAAATTAAATTCTCTAAAATTATTAGATCCTTAAAATAAATTAGTTATGGTGATAACTAGATCATAGCCTCCTATTAAGTGGATGATAATGGATCCATTAGTTGGATAATCATTGGAGGCCCATAGGCCTGATGCTTATCCGCTAATGGAATTATCATTCATAATATGATTTCTCGGATGCGTCTCTCTAAATAATGGTTAGGTTGACCAATCATAGTTGGGCTTAATCATTCATTAGTTAGATGGATCAAGTATGATCATGTTAATGGTTGGACCTAATCGGGACTTTCAGTGGAGGCCTTAGCCTACTGTAAAGATACCTGAGGCAAAATTAAATTACTAAAAATTATTTAAAAAAATAATTGATTATGAACCTATCGTTAGATGTACATGGGTTGACCAACCATAGTTGGGCTTGTGGGCAGTCTATGTAGATTTTAGTATCCACTAAGGAATTAGGATAATTCCTCGAATTGAAGGTAGACGCTAGCAATTCGAATAAAATAGTGGAAGAAACCTTTTGATTAAAGTCCAAATCTTTAGGTTTAACGAATCAATTACTAATTAGGCTTGTAGTTCTTCTTTATGTAGTTAAATCCAAACCACAGTTGCTCCATTCACTGTTAGATAGTGATTAACTTATGGGACTCAACTTCAATAATAATTATCAAAAGTTGAATGTTGTTCAGCAGCACGAAGTGATTCATGCTAGGGCCTCTATACCCAATCTAAACATAAGATCAGACAGAGTGCTTTCATTATAAGAAGTAGGAGCATTGAAAGAGGTATTATCCTCAATGTCGTGATTCCCATGATTCCAACAGGCTGAATAAGAGAGATGAGCAAGTAGTTGCTGATCAAGGATGTTATATGATAATACCTTATAATTTTTTTATTTGTGATACTTCTACATGAGTATTGGATACCGAAAGTCCAGTCCATATTTGCAATACGTTGCAAGAACTTCAAATTAGTAGAAGACTTAAGAATAATGAGTAATTCCTGAATGTTGGAGATGGAATGTCTGTTCCAGTTCTAACTATAGAAAAAGTTCAACTTATTCTCAATACTAATATCACTTCTTTAAATGAATGTCATTATTATCCTTCCTTTCTGATGAATATAATCTCTATTAGCCTTTTAGCCAAAGATAGTTATCATTTGTCTATAAAGGAAGATTATTGTGACATTATTATGAATAATATTACAATAATGTAAGGACAACAAAGAAATGGCATTTATATTTTATCACAGCCTGTGAGTATAATGTACACTTCTAGAAAACATCCTAGATCACATAATGTCTCTGATATCTACCTATGGCACTATAGACTAGGTCACATTAACAAGAATAGGATAAACAAGTTGATCTAAGAGGAAATCCTTGAAGTTCATGATTATGAATCACTTTCAACCTATGAGTCCTATCTTCTTGAAAAAATCACCAAGTCATCTTTTACTAAAAAAGGTGAGAAAGCTACTGAGCTCTTAGGTCTAGTACATACTAATATATGTGGACCAATAAGCACAAGTGCTATAGGTGGATATGTTTATTTCATCACTTTCACAGATGATCTATCCAGATATGGATATGTCTATCTAATGAAACATTAGTTGGGTTCATTTGAAAAGTTCAAAAGATTCTGAAGTGAAATAGAAAAACAAACTGGAAAGAGTATTAAAACTCTTCGATTGGATCGAGGAGGTAAATATCTATCCAGTGAGTTCTTGACATATCTAGGAGAGAATGAGATTCTCTCATAGTAGACTCCTCCTGGTACACTATAGCAAAATGGTGTATCGGAAAGGAGAAATCGAACCTTGTTAGACATGGTTCGATCCATAATGGGATTTTCTAGTCTGCCTGTTTTATTTTGGGGTTATGCTCTTAAGACTGCATATTATATATTGAATAATGTATCGAGTAAATCTATCGCAAAGACTTCATATAAGATATGGACTGGGCATAGGCCAACACTCTCTCACCTATGGGTTTGGGGTTGTTCGATCTTTATCAAACATTTGTATACAAATAAGCTTGGATCCCGGTCTGATAAATGTGTGTTTATAGGGTATCCCAAAAAAAGTAAGGATTACTATTTCTACCATGCTGATGAATAAAAGGTATTCGTCAGCCTTAAGATAATCTTTTTGAAAAAAGAGTTCCTTGGTGAAGGAACTATTGCCTCTAAGGTTGAACTTGATGAAGTTTAATAGATAAAAAAACCGACACCTATAGCTGAATCTGAGTTGGATTTGATTAGATCAGATCAAGAACCCAGTGTACCTACACCATTAAGGCGATCTGATAGAGTACCACATCATCTAGATAGATACTATGGTTTTTTGGTCTAAGACGGTGATCCCATCGAACTCGATAAGAACGATGAGGATCTGATCATCTATATGGATGCTATGCAGAGATTTGATTCTGAGAAATGGCTTGAGATCATGAAATTCAAAATGGAGTCTACGAAGGACAATGATGTATGGACATTGGTTGACCCACCCGAAGAGGTTAAATTCATTAGGTGTAAATGGATCTTCAAAAGAAAAAGAGGCACAGATGAAAAGGTGAAGACCTATAAAGCCCGTCTGGCTGTCAAGGGGTATCGTCAACATTATGGTATTAACTATGATGAGATATTTTTTTCTGTGGCAATGCTCAAATCTATTCAAATTATGCTTACAATTGCTGCCCATCTAGACTATGAGATCTGGTAGATGGATATGAAAATAGCTTTCCTAAATGGAGAGTTGACTGAAGAGGTGTATATGATACAACCTGAGAGGTTCACATCCATAGATGAGTCCAAGGTGTGCAGGCTTTAGAGATCCATTTATGGACTGAAGTTGGCATCTCGGAGTTAGAACATACGTTTTGATAAAGTGATCAAAATGTATAGCTTTATTAAGAGCGGAGAAGAATCCTGCATTTACAAATGGGCAAATGGTCTAGTAGTAGTATTTCTTATCTTGTACATGGATGACATTCTCTTAATCAAAAATGATATCTCTGCACTACAAAAAATAAAAATTTGATTATCATCACAATTCTCCATGAAGGACTTGGATGAAGCATCCTACATCCTAGGGATGAAGATCTATAGGGATAGATCTAAAAGGATGCTTGGGTTATCCCAGTCTACGTACATAGATACTGTATTGAAGAGGTTCAGCATGGAGAATTTCAAAAAGGGCTATCTTCCGATAGGCCATGGACTTTCTCTCTCTAAGAAGGATTATCCAACAACTCCTGAAGAGAGAAAGCATATGAGTAAAGTCCCATATGCTTCAATAGTGGGATCTATCATGTACGCCATGATATGTACGAGATCAGACATGGCATACTCACTAGGAGGTATGAGTAGATACCAATCTAACCTTGGAGAAAATTACTGAAAAGTGGTTAAAAGCATCCTTAAGTATTTAAGAAATACTAAGGACCAATGGTTGGTTTATGGCGAGTCAGATCTGAAACTTATGGGGTTTACTGACTCCAGCTTTCAATCTGACCATGATGATAGCAGAAGCGTGTCAGGATATATCTTTACTCTAAATGGTGGAGCTATCTACTAAAAGAGTTTCAAGCAACATACTGTAGCAGACTCTATTTGCAAAGCAAAGTATATCGCAGCATCAGATACCATGAAGAAAGTTGTGTGGTTGAGGAAGTTTATCACCGAGCTTGGATTAGCACCCTTCCTGGATGGTCCGGTCCTACTCTACTATGACAGCACTAGTGCCATTGCTTAGGCAAAAAAATCAAAGGCACACCAGCAAACAAAGCACATTCTACGCTGCTTCCACCTGATCCGAAAGATCATGGATAAAGGTGATATCAACCTTTAGAAGATCGACGGAAAGAAGAATCTGGCCAACCCCTTCATTACAGCCCTAGCGATAAAGAAGTTCGACAACCATAAGTCAAAGATGGATATTAGATACTATACCGAGTGGCTTTAGGATAAGTGAAAGTTGTTGGAAAATGTGTCCCAAAACCAATCGTCAGCTTGTTGATGATTGAGCTATATTGTATCTGTATTTAATTTATTAATAAATAAAATATATTTGTGGCATGTTTTATCATAAAGTATTCATCTTCTAACAAACACCATTATTGTGATGAAGTTCTGAGAACTTTTAGCTTTGATAAAGAGAGAATTTATCGATTAGTCCTTAAATCTATTCGTGACCAAATGATAAGCTGTTAATTA
Source organism: Cocos nucifera (assembly GCA_006176705.1). Classification (NCBI taxonomy): domain Eukaryota; kingdom Viridiplantae; phylum Streptophyta; class Magnoliopsida; order Arecales; family Arecaceae; genus Cocos; species Cocos nucifera. The sequence goes on along the minus strand of QRFJ01002937.1, from coordinate 40,544 downwards.
GGACGACAGCATCTATCGAGCATAGATCACTGTATGCCATATAGGTTGGTTGTCCTCTTAATCAAGAAGTATGGAGACACTGGTATGGCATACAGGTGAGATATATGGGTACATCGTTATTGAATGTGACCAAATGCAGAGCATTCTACTATTGAGAATGTCTCTGATGGGATATAGGTATAAGTATCCCTTAGACCTGAGATCACCTCAGTGACTTGTAAGCAACTCATGATGCTTTGGTACCAAACTAACTAAATTTCTAATTCAATAATGGAAGACTTCTAGGCACAGTCAAGTACTTGTGAAGTCAAAGTGTGATCAAGATGGAATTGACCACTCCAAGAGTTGGAGAAAAATGTATCACTGTATTTTAATATAGCAAAATCTTGGTTAGGATAATCCATCAAATGGATTTGATATTTTGAAATACAATGTGGACAACCTAATCAGAGTTGACAGTTGAACTTTGAGATATCCTACGAGCATATTGGTCAAGGGGATGAATTATATGAAAACTATATCCGCATGGATTCTAAGGATGTTGTTCTACACATTCGACCTATCCGATAGTCGGATACCATTGCTAGATGGTTACTTCAATTGGTACAAGAATCTATTTTTATGCTACCAGCTTAGGTTCGAACCTATGAGGTCATATACATTAGAGCTCATGATCTGATCGGATGGTTGATCAACGATTGAGAATTGTTCTAGGATTAAATAATCAATACGATTGATGTTTAACCTAGTGCAAGCATTGTAGGAAGATCGATTAGCAATTTGATTGCTAATTGACTTAATTTGATTAAGCCAAAGTTTTAAGATTAAGTCTAATTTAATATGATTTAATTAAATTTTTTTTGGGCTTAATTCAATCAAGTTCAATTGGTTTATTGGATAAGCCAAGTGCAAGGAAAAAACTAATCTTAGTTCAACTAGGACTTGGGTCAACCCAATTTTCTAATTTAATTAGAAAATTAAATCAATATAAAATCTAATTTAATTAAATCCTTAATTAGATTAGAACCTAATTTGATTAAATTAATTTTGATTTAATTTAATTTAAGAAACTATTTTGACTAAGTCATAGATGGAATCCTAGTAAGACTAGGATTCCGCCTTGCACCATCTAGGCCTCTCACACCCACGCCCTCCTTCTCCTTTTTTTGTGCAACAAAAATCCTTCTCCTAGGAATTCTTACACACTCCCTCCTCTCTTCTCTTTCTCATATGAAAATTTGGTGGTTGACTAAGGCAAAAGGAGAAGTTAGTTGATTTAGGATTCTATGAGATAGAATCCTTATAAACCAAAACACCTCCTTCCAAATGGTGCCACCCCCTCTCCTATTCTTTCTCTGAATTCCATGGTAAAAGAAGAATCTTTTGTGCATCCTTCCTTTCTGGTCCACACCAAATATTTTGGAGAAGGTGCCCAATATTTGGACACCCCCTTGCCTTGCCCTATTTGACCTTTTCTTATCTAGTTTTTGACCTAGACAAGGACTCTTTTATTCCTATTTATTTAGGATGAATTTTGACTTGACTTTTTAGTGAAATACAAATATTTAGGAGTTCTTTGGGGTGTATGAAAATTAGAGGGAGAGGATCTTTGGGCATTGGGGTTCCATAGACACCAAACTAGATGTCTAAGTGAGAGCAAAGAGAAGAAGAAGAGGGTCTTCTTCTGGGGTTGTTGTGTTCATCATCTTCCTTCCTTCTTCCTTGGGTTTCCTAAGAGAGTCTCAGATTTGAAATCTCTTCTCCACTTTCTCTTCTTTGGAAGAATCTAAATTTAGAAGAAGAAGGCATCTGATCGACCATCGAAGAAAGATCAGCACAGTACTAACATACTATGCTGATTTCCTACATCGGAATTTTTGATCGTGCTTGTGGGCTCATGTGGACGACTCCTAGAGGCCGGAAGCATGTGCAGCTTGCAACTTCATTCTCAAGCTTGGATCGGCAAGTTAGAATATCTAACTTGCATAGGCAATAGATCTGATCTATTGGTTTCATAGCTGTATTAGATGTAGTATTATAACATGTTGATGAGATCAACATGTTAATCTTTTCTTTATGTTTTAATTTTTGATTTAATATCTTGCATTGATCATGTAATAAATCTTAGATCTAGGATATTTTTATATTTATTTAAATAAATATTTAATTTATTTAAGTCTTCCACTTCTTGATCTTGAAAAATTTTCAAGATCCATCCGTAAAATCCTAGATCTGGTTCCTTCAAGCACCCCATTGATTGTCCCTTTTTCCATGGGGCAACCCAAAAGTCACCCCTTTTTGCATGCCAATTCAAGAATAGCATGCCAGTCCTGCATGCTAGTTACCAAAGAAAAAGGATCGACCTAGAGGTCATCCTCTTTTATCCAAAATGTCATATCTTCACTTTTAAGCTTCCAAATAGTTTGAGACTACCTCCAAATGAATCAACATCATCTTGGATGTTCTTGAGGGTTCTGAAAAACTTTAGTTTTGCTCCCAACTTAAATAAATTTTAAATTTAACTATTTTCAACTAAATTTTATAATAAAAATTTTTTGAAACTCCTGAAAAGACATTCAAAAAAAATCTCCAAGAATGAAAATCATTAGTATCCCTCTCAATTATTTTGTGCTCATCAAAATCATTCCTAGGAGCAATAATCTCTTCTTTTTTTATGATGACAAAATAATTGAGTATAAGCAAAAATAAAGTGAATTTGATATTAAATAGAGAGATGTCATTTTAAGTTAAGAAGCTCAAAAATAGATATATGCATGTGATGAGTTCAAATGCACCTAATTTAGGTTATTATTTTGTACATATTGCATTTTTCATGAAAATTCAGTAGTTTTTGATATATATGATGTAGAAAAGAAAATATGCCCTCAACAAAACATAACAAAGGTTTTAAAAAAATCATGGTAATGGGTCGCCTTAATAATTTGTTTATTATTTTCATATTAAGTATTAAATTACAGCAATTTGACTATGAAACTATAACAATAAACTTGAAACTTTAATAATTTGCTTCACTTTAAAACTATAACAATAAACTTAAAACTTTAACGATTTGTTTTGCTTTTGATTTGCTTATACTATTTGCATGCACAATATATTAATATTTTTCAATGAATGATACCTCTCCCTCTTTTTGACATCATCAAACATAAAAAAAAAACTCACCCTCAATAAATTTTTTATATTCTACTACTGAATTAACATTCCATTTTGAGTATAGACAGCATTTGTAAACCAAAATTATAAGTCATAAACATACAAGATTATTTGACTTGCATAAGGTACATGATTCAGTGCATTCATAGGCATCATATATATATATCCAAAAGATAACAAGAGTCATATTAAGCATATCATCCAAACCAGAGTCAAGGTACAATATTCATTCAAATATAAGTTATAGGCCTTCAATGTACACAAAATATGGATAAACGAAAAATACAACATCCATGACAACCAAATAACCAAAATGTATAAAGGCTAAGCTAGATCCTAAATACATAAGTATGACTATACTAGATCTAATAAATATCATGGCTAGATGCATCATAATCAGAGAAAGAATCAGAGATATGATGAGGAGTATCAGGATCAAGGCCATGGACACATCCTCATGTTGGGAATGTGTTCCAAAGCCAATCATCAGTCTGTTGATGGTTAAGCTATATATTTATAATTATATATAAATTATAAATTAATAAAAATTATTTTAATATTTTTTATCATAAATTATGTTGTCTTCTAATAAACTCCTATGTTATGATGAAGTTCTTAGGACTATCTAGATTCTGTAAAGGAGGATTAATCATTTAGTCCTTAAATAGTTTACAATCAAATGATACGTTGTTATTTAGTTCGATAATGTTTATCAAGTATAGATCATTGTGTGGCATATAGATTAGTTGTCCTCATAACCAAGTAGTGTTGAGATACTAATATGGCATGCAAGTAAGATGTATGGATAGATCTGCACTAAACGTGATCAACTTCGAGGCTTTTCTTCTATCAAGATTAGCTTCGATAAAATATGGGTATAAATGTTCCTCCGATCTGAGATCACCATGGTGACTTCCAAGCAACTCACTATATTTTGGTACCAAACTATCTAAATTTTTAATTCAATAATGGAAGATTTTTAGGCACAATCAAATACTTGTGGAGTTGGTATGTGTATCAAGATGGGATTAACCACTCCTGATTTCAGGAGCTATGTTTAGTTATATTTTAATTTAGCAAAATCTTGACTAGAGTAGTCTTAGTGAGGAGTCACGGGACTAATTGCATTGAGACACGATATGAATGTATTTTCTAGGATTGACAGTCTAACCCTGAGTCATCTATTACACAAAGATCATATGGATGAATTATACGGTAACCATATTCACGTAGGCTCAGAATATTGTGATTACGATTATTCGACCTATCTGAATGTCGGGTATCATTGCTAGATGGTCACTTCGATTAGTATAGAAATTGATTTATGTGCTATTGGCTTAGGTTCGGATCTATTGGTCCACACACATTAGGAGTTTCTATCTGATCTGATGGCTGATCAAGAGTCCCATTGGTTAGGGACTCTATGGTCAATAGTCTCACTGGACTGGAACTCTGTGACCAAGAGTCCTACTAGACTGGAACTCTGAGTTTTACTTGTCTGGGACTCTCTGATCAAGAGTCCCATTGGTCTAGAACTCTATGATCAAGAGTTTCATTGGACCAAAACTCTATGATCAAGAGTTCTACTGGACTAGGACTTTGATTCCTACTTATCTACGACTCTCTGATCATGAGTCCTGATAATCTAGGATATTGGGGTCAAGAGTCCCACTGGACTGAAACTCTATGATCAAGAATCCTACTGGATTGAGACTCTGAGTTCTACTCATCAAGAACTCTCTGATTAAGAGTTTCACTAGTTTGAGACTCTATGATCCTGAGTTTCTTTCATTTGGAATACTGAATTCAAGAGTCCCACTGATTTAGGACTCTTCAAGAGTTTCATGTTGATAGGACTCTATTGCCCAGTAACCCATTCGATTTGGACTCAAATATTTTTTGAATGATTAATTAGCAATTTAATTAATAATTAGCTTAATTTGATTGAGCGATGAGGATTTGATCAAGTCTGATTGAATTTGATTCGATTGGATTTGATTTGATTAGGTCATGAGATGACCTAATCGCTATGAAAGTTTTGACCCTGATTTGATCAGGATGTAGATCTAATTAATTTTTAATTTGATTAAAATTTTATTAAATTAGGCTAAGCCTAATTTGATTGAATTTAACCTAGTTTAATTGGATCTAAATTAATTAGTTTGGTTGAAATCAATTAGGACCAAGTCAAATAAAGTTTGAATTCAAATTCTCCCATGCGCCCACCATTTTTGACTTTTCCACTCTACTTTCCACGCCCTCCCTTTTGTTTGTCAAATATTTTTTGAGAAATAAAAATATGCACATAGAATAAGAGTCTTTCTATGTGTTAAACACAAGGAAGGGGGCATTGGATAAAGATAAGAGGCTCATTTGATTTTTGAAATCAAGTGAGTGGTTAAAACCTCTTAACCACTCAACTCTTATCATTTTCTATACTATTTTCCCATGGTATACATGTTAATAAATTATGAGAATTTTTTGTGTATATGAGAAGGGGTTAGAATTACATGGTAAAAATTTTAGAGTGTTTGGGTAACAACTTTGGACAAAAAAATCTTGGAGTGAAGGTAAACAGGATCCTATAGCACTTTTCTTTTTCTTTATGCCTCTCTTCTCTTATGATTTTCACCTCTAAGGATATCCTATTTTCAAATGTGACCTAAATAGAGATTATAGATCTAAAATTTATCTTTTCATAAAAACTTATTTTATGGAAAAACTCCACACAAAGAGGGCGTGATAGGATTTTTAGTGTGTTAAGGTTTTTGGGCTGATTGAAATCCTAGATTTGGGAATCTAGGTTCGGGTGGAGAGATCGAGTGCTATGAGCATCAGATCGCCACCAAATTTGAAACACATCTTCATCATCCTTCAGTATTTATATTTTAATTTTTTAAAATATCTAAAAAATCAAAAAGTATATGATTGATTGGATCGATCGTGATCAACCATCGAAGGCTCCGATGAGGAGCTAGCACTCCAGTGGGGTTGATTGAGATCAGAAGCTCCATATGGACCAACCGTAGAGGCTGGACATGTATGCGGTTGTGATGCGATATCAAAGCATTATTCGATGGACTCAAATTATGGTGATCGACTATCCACAAAAAGATATTATGTTCTGAACACGTAGATGTAGTAAATAATTTATTACATAGTTTTATTTTTAGATCTATTGATGTATGCATGCATATTATGTTTAGATCCTAATGTATAAGGTTAAATAATCTAATATGATCAATAGATAATTAATTAAATTAATTATTTTTTTCTACATCATTACTATTTTTAAAATATTTTTTGAAAGTTGCATGGCAGACCCTGCACCATTTTTCCTATAATTGGTATCAGAGCAAGGCTCTTTAAACATGATATGCTTGCATATTTAGATTAATAATTTAGATTTGATCTAAATATTGATCAAATAATTAGAATAATTATATTTAAAAAATTAAAATCCAGATCGCATGGACTGCAGGTTGTCCTGCTGTAGGGTTTACCTCTTATAGTGAAAAGATTATCCTGGTATGTTGCTGATCTATATCATTAATCATGAAATTATTAGATTTGATCTAATATTTTTATATTTAATTATATTAGGCTTTAATCTAATTTATGATCATGAATGCATAATTAGATAAAGTTTGATTCATGATTTCAAGATTATGTAGTGTACATAGTTTCAGATTAAATCCTACAACTAGTGTTGTTTGTGAATTAAGATGATTTAATTTTGAAATGAGTCGACTCAATTGGTGAATAATGCTAAGTTGTAAAGAACCTTTCAAAATTAAAAATATTTTCAAAATGTTGAACCCTAACCCTCAGCCCATAAACTTTATTAAAAATTAAGTATAATGATTTAGTATCTAGAATTATGAATTAAGACTCTAAATCATTAATCATAAACTTATGGGTTATTGGGTTAGCTGAATTAGATCCATAAATTGGGTTAGACCTAAGGTTAGTTAAAAGATGGACTAATTTAGAGTAATTGATTAAATCTAATTAAATGTTAATTTAGATTAGGTCAAGGACTCTATAAACTCAATTACAATAGTTGTAGTTGGTCAAGTCCATGCCTTTAACAAGGACCAAATAGACTTGATTTAAGGCTACGCGGTCGAATCCAAAATTACTAGATTGATCTAATTAAAACTAATGAACCGGATGGTGTCTAAGGTAAGTTTGGCAGTTTATTCAGTGGTTTTTAATTGGGAGCTACTCACACTAATTCGATCTTTGACGAGTTAATGAAATATCCCTTCCATTGATCTCGCTTACCTGGCCATCCTGATGAGTTAGATTTTGATTAGATCACTTGGTGATTCGGGCTCACCCATGTCTATTAGGTAAATCAGTCTGACTGATTTAGGTGCTCCTAATGCCAGCTTAGATTAGATTCTTTTCTGACTTGGTGAAGTCAGTGAGAGGATCAAAATTGGCTTATTAAATTTTTTTAAATTGGTTAACTAAATCCTCTAAAATTATTAGATCCTTAAAAATAAAATAGTTATATAGATAACTAAATCATAGCCTCCCATTAAGTTGAGTGATAATGGGTTCATTAGTATAATGATCATTGGAGGCCCAAAGGTCTAGTGATTATTGACTAATGAAATTATCATTCATAAAATGATAATTTGGTTAAGTCTTTCTAATGGTGGTTAGGTTGGCCGAACAAAGTTGGGTCTGACCATTTATTGATTAGATAAGACCAAATGTAGTCATGTTAATGATTGGACCTAATCGAACCTTTTTCAATGGAGGCCAAAGCATACTGATTAGATCTATGGGGCAAAATCAATGTTACTAGAAGTTGTTTAGAGAAATAATTGATTTTGAATCTATCCATAGGTGCACATGGGTTGACCAACCAAAGTTGGGCTCATGTGTAGTCTATGTGGATTCTAGTACCCACTAAGAAATTAGAGTAATTCCTTGAATTAGAGGTTGAGGCTATCAATTCATAAAAAATAATGGAAGAATCTTTAGACTGAAGTCCAAATCTTTAGGATTAATAATTTATATACTAATTAGGTTTGGTTTTTCTTTTTGTGCAAACATGGTCACTAACCTATCGCTCCGATCATTGTTAGATCATGACAAATTAATGAGATCCAACTATGATAGTTGGTATCGTAAGTTGAAAATCGTCCTAGAACATTAGCAGATCCTTTATGTGATAACGGATCGAGCACCTGAGGAGCCAGTCCCAAGTGCTAAGGAAGTGATCCGAGACACTTATCTGAAGTGGCTCAATGACTGCACCACCATTCGATGTATAATGCTGGCGGCAATGAATGATAAGTTCAGCCATAGGTTTGAAAATGCCCAGTCATAGAAAATGCTTCAAATATTGAACAACTCTTTTGGCATGCTGGACAATGTTGAAAGGAACATAATAAGTTGTGCCATTTTCAATGCTCGGATGAGGGATGGGGCCTCAGTCACCAATCATGTATTGTACATGATTGAGATGATTGAGCACCTTAGCAAGTTAGGCTTTTCCCTGCATGAGCAGCTCGGTAAGGATGCAATCCTTAATTTATTGCCCAAGTTCTTCCTCCCCTTCCTAACTCATTTTAGAATGACAAAGTCTACAGTGAACTATCACGGCTTGTTGGGGTTGCTGTAGAACTTTGAGAAGGATCACCAACTCCATAAGAAGATGGTGAATATAGTGGGAGGGTCTTCTTCTGGTCGTCGACCCTTTAAGAAAGAAAAAAAGAATAAGAAGAAGAAAAACAAGAATGTGCGGCCGCATGCTAGGATGACTGCACAGGATCAGACCAAGAAGCACAAATCCGATCAGAGCTAGGCAGAGTGCTTCTTTTGCAAGAAGTAGGAGCACTGGAAGAGGAATTGTCCTCTATACATTGCCTCCCTGGATCCGAACAGGCCAAGGAAGAAGCAAGTGGTTGCTGGGTAAAGTAATTATATGATCACACCTTGCAATTTTTTCTTATTTGATTCTACTGCTTGGGTATTAGATATTGAAAGCTCTTATCATATTTGTAATTCTATGCAGGGCTTGTAGGTCAGTAGGAGATTTGATCAAGATGAGAGATTCCTGAATGTTGGAGATGGAAGATGTTGGTGTAGAATTTGATTGACGTCGGATCGAGCTGGAGTCGAGGAAGATGAGGTCATCGTCGGTGACCTACAAAATAAAGTTCCATCCAAAGTCAGTGGTGGTGGCTCCAGTAGGATCCTTCGATGGTCAAGTTAGCTCTTTTGGCCAACAGAAATAAAGTGCTCAGAGAGGAGTTCGGCAAAGTTTCGGGAAGAAGAAGAAAGCTTAGAGAAAATGTATCTGGAGGGTCTCTTTTTATAGATGGAGCTTGTCGTAATCATCCTGATAAATGCCGATCATGATTGTCTTGATAAATATCGATCGTGTTATCTTGATAAATGACAATCATAATTATCATGATAATTATAATCGTTCAGTAGTGGGATCGTCTATAGGAATCCATCTAAAGGAATAGTCTTTAAGGAGTTCGGCTTCCATAAAAGCTCGACTGGAGGAGTCTAGAAGGAGTTTGACTTTCGTAGGAGCCCGACTGGAGGAGAGTTCGAAAGGAGTTCGGCTTCCAACTACTAGAGGAGTTCGAAAAGAGTTTAGCTCTCGTAGGAGCCCGACTGCTAGAGGAGTTCGGAAAGAGTTCGACTCCCATAGGAGCCCGATTGCTGAAGAAGTCCAAAAGAAGTTTGGCTCTCATAGAAGTTCGACTGCTAGAGAAGTTCAGAAGGAGTTCAGCCGTTGAGAAGTTCGGTTGGATTTGGCCGCTGGGGTAGTTCGGCCATCGAATGAGTCCGACTGCTAGGGAGAGAATTTTCGATTGAAACTCTTTCATCATTACCAGCTGCATTAGGCTAAGCGTCATACTGAACTTCGACGAGAGCAGGATTTATCCCCAATAATAGTCTCCCCACTCCCAACTTCAAAACTCAAAGAAAGGGAGTACAAAAAGGATGATTGCTGAAGTCCTCTTCAGGGCTCTGCACCTTATCTTCAATCGAGGTTGAAGGTGTAGTTAAAACTCAGGAGAGATCTTATCTCTAGCTGAGGATGAAGTTGTAGCTGAAGCTTGGAGGAGATCTTGTCTCCTATTATTGTCGAGCACAATGGGATCGTCTTCGGAGCCTTTCCTCTCATCTCATCTAAAATGACCGAGGCCTTTGACTTTGCTCACGGTAAGACGAGGTTCTCTTCCTATTCCTAATGGGCTGTGGGGATACATAAGGGCCATTGTCAGGGCCTCTCCTTCCATCTCATCTAAAATGAACGAGGCCTTCGACTTTGCTCACATTAGGACGAGGTTCTCCTCCTATTCCTAACGGACTGTGGGGGATACATAAGGGTCGTTGTTAGGGCCTCTCCCCCCATCTCGTCTAAAATGAACGAGGTCTTTGACTTTGCTCACATTAGAACGAGGTTCTCCTCCTATTTCTAACAGACTATGGAGGCACATAAGGGCCGTTGTCAGGGCCTCTCCCCCCATCTCGTCTAAAATGAATGAGATCTTTGACTTTGCTCACATTAGAACAAGGTTCTCCTCCTATTCCTAATGGACTGTGGGGGCACATAAGGGCCATTGTCAGGGCCTCTACACCCATTGAGGTTGAAGCTTAGAGAAAATCTTATCTCCAATCGAGGTTGACTTTGATGCTTAAGAGAGATCTTATCTCTAGCTGAGGTTGACTCGGATGCTCGGGAGAGATCTATCTCTAGCCGAGGTTGACTCGGATGCTCGGAGGAGATCTTGTCTCTAGCTGAGGTTGACTCCGATGCTCGGGAGAGATCCTATCTCTAGTTGAGGTTGACTTTGATGCTCGGAAGAGGTCCTATCTTTAGTCGAAGTTGACTTGGACGCTCGGAAGAGATCCTATCTCTAGTCGAGGTTGACTCGGATGCTCGAAAAAGATCCTATCTCTAGTCGAGGTTGAAGAACTTCGACCTGCTCATGTTAGGACGAGGTTCTCCTCCTATTCCAAACATGATCACTATTGATTGCTTCTTCTCTATCATCATATAGCTTTTGCACCAAAAAATAATAATATTGAAAAGAAGGAATTTTATTGTAGGAAAATTACTGGCAACACATTTCTGAATTCTTTGCATTTCAGGGTCGTAGGAGCATTGTTCCTTTGAGTTCCTTTAGGCGATAAGTTTCAGATCGGATGACCTCCTTTATTTCATGCTGGTCTTCTAAATTTGGAGCAAATTTTTCTTGGCTTTGAGGCTGAGAGATGATGGCTCATCGAGGTACCGAGCCCCCCAAGGGTAATGTTGATGACACCGAGAGGCGGCTGACCTTCTTGTTGTTCCTGGCTACGGTAGCACCCTTGGCCGATCTTCTCCTGCTTTAGGCTGACGTCGGAGGAATTGACCTAGTCGGCCCTTTTTGATGAGCGCCTCAATTTCATCTCGGAGCTGAATGCATTCCTCAATATCGTGGTCATGGTCATAATGGTAGAGAGAGTATTTACTTCAATTGCACTTATTCGGAGGAGACCGTAATTCCTCTGATCTTGGTAGCTGACTCTTGATTTCTATTAAAACTTAAGTTCGAGGAGCATTAAGGGGGGCATAGTTGTGGAACCTTCTGGGAGGAGGACTTCTTCGCACCCTTTTATCGGGACTTCCTTGATGACGAACTCGAAGAGTTCGGGCTTCCTTGCACTCGGGGGGAGTCCGTGAGCATGGTTGAACTTCATTCGGCCCTCCATCAGTGGTGGGTCTATTAGACTCATCCACCCACCTCTCTCCTACGACTTCTTCATCCTTCAATTTGAAGGCTTCTTCCACACAGGCATATCTCTTGACCCGGACTAGCAGATCGACAAAGTCCCTGGGGTACTTCTTTTTTAAAAAAAATAGCAAATCATTCTTCTGAAGGCCGTCCTTGAGCACGGCCATTGCAACAAACTGGTCCAGGTCCCGTACCTCCAATGCCGTAGTGTTAAATCGAATGACATAAGCCCAGATGGATTCTCCCTCCTGATTGACATTCATCAAAGAATCCAAACCTCAGCGCAGACGTCGAGTGCTGATGAAGTGAGCCACAAACTGATGGCTCATCTGATCAAAAGAGAAGATCGTACTTGGCTTCAACGTTGAGTACTAGTTTCTTATTGCCTCCCTCAAAGTAGATGGGAAAGCTTGGCATAATATGGCATCTGGTGCACCATGGAGTAGCATCATGGTCCGAAAGCCCTCCAAATGATCGACTGGATCAGAGGTTTCATTGTAGCTTTCAAGTTGAGAGAGCTTGAAGTTCGGTTGGATGAACTCTTGCATAATTTGGAGAGAGAAAGGAGGATCGATGCGGACGTCATCATGGTGAGCTGTGGCGATGTGGTCGAGCTCCTCAATCCATCGGTCCATCTCCCACAGTTTTTGATTGAGGATGTCATCTCAGTCATAGACCTTGGAGGGCTTTCGACTATAGATGAAAAAGGTCTCCTCCAAAGAAGAACCATGATCCGAACTTAGATCCTCTGCTCTCTATTTTTCCTTCCTAGTGATGATGGACATGCTAGTCCAAATGCTCTTCCTTGGGATCGATTTCTGACAACCTGATGGCAATTTCTTAGTGGAGTCGCCATCGAGGGCTATTGCATGGCCTGCACCATCTCGGTGAGCCCCTGAACTCGCTGCATCAGTAGGATAAACTACTTTGGATCCACTATGGCTGCAGGTGGAGCTTGAGTTACCAGAGCTAGAGTGGAAACTAATGTATCTGGATGGGATCTGACTGCAGAGGTCGTTGATCGTCGGATCCAAGCTTTCTTAAAAGGCATTTTTTTTTGGAAGAACTCTAGATCGCTGCTGAGCACTCCTTTAAGATCAAGAGAACCTCAAGAACAGAGGGCCCTTTCTCCAGCACCAATTCTATTGGTGTAGATTTTGGTTGACGTTGGATCGAGCTAGAGTCAAGAAAGATGAGGTCGCCGTCGGTGACCTACAAAATAAAGTCCCATCTGGAGTTGATGGTGGTGGCTCTGGTAGGATCCTCCGACGGTCAAGTTAGCTCTTCTGGCCAATAGAAATGGAGTGCTCAGAGAGAAGTTCGGTAGAATTTTGAAAAGGAGAAGAAAGCTTAGAGAAAACGTATCTGGAGGGTCCCTTTTTATAAATGGAGCTTGTCGTAACCATCCTGACAAATGCCGATCGTGATTGTCTTGATAAATGCCGATCGTGTTATCTTGATAAATGATAATCCTAATTATCGTGATAATTATAACCATTCAGTAGTGTGATCGCCTGTAGGAATCCGTCTGAAGGAACAGTCTATAAGGAGTTTGGCTACCATAAAAGTCCGACTGGAGGAGGAGTCCGGAAGGAGTTTGGCTCACGTAGGAGCTCGACTAGATGAAAGTTCGGAAGGAGTTCGACTTTCGACTGCTAGAGGAGTCTGGAAGGAGTTTGGCTCCCAAAAGAGCCCGACACTATTAGAGGAGTCTAGAAGGAGTTCGACTTCCATAGAAGCCCGACTGCTGGAGGAGTCCAGAAGAAGTTCGACTTCCATAGAAGTCTGACTGCTGGAGGAGTCTGGAAGAAGTTCGACTTCCATAGAAGCTCGACTGCTGAAAGAGTTCGGAAGGTGTTCGGCTCCCATAGGAGCCCGACTACTGGAGGAGTCCAGAAGAAGTTCGGCTCTCATAGGAGTCTGACTGCTGGAGGAGTCTGGAAGGAGTTCGAAGTTTGGCTCCCATAGGAGCTCGACTGCTGGAGGAGTCTGGAAGGAGTTCGACTCCCATAGAAGCCCGACTGCTGGAGGAGTACGGAAGGAGTTCGGCTCCCATAGAAGCCCGACTGCTGGAGGAGTTCGAAAGAAGTTCAGCCACTGAGAAGTTCGATTAGGTTTGACCGCTGGGGTAGTTCGGCCATCGAATGAGTCCAATTGTTAGGGAGAGAATTTTTGATTGAAGCTCTTCCGTGATTACCAGCTACATTAGACTAAGCGTCAGACTGAACTTCGATGGGAGCAGAATTTATCTCCAACAGAAGATAAGTTTCAATTCTAGCTTTAGAAATCATGAACCTTATAATCAATTCAAATAAAGTTATTCTTAATGAATGTCATTATTGTCCAATTTTCTTATTGAATGTCATTTCGTAGGCCTTTTGACCATGAATGATTTTGAAATATCAATAAAAAAAAATTTTATAATGTCATTTTGAATGATATTACAATTTTGATTAGACAATTGTATAATAAAATTTATTTACTTTCTATGCCTATTAACGTGGTTCAATTCTCCAATAAATGCCCTAGAATTAGTGATGTATCTGATGTCTACCTTTGGCACTATAGACTAGGTCATATTAACAAAAATAGAATTAATAGGTTAGATCAAGAAGGAATTCTTGAGGTTAGTGATTATGAGTCAGTTCCGACCTATGAGTCCTGTCTTCTTGGTAAGATGACCAAATCATCTTTTACTGAAAAAAGGTAAACGAGCCACTGAACTCTTGAGTTTAGTACATTCGAATGTATGTGGACCCATGAGCTCAAGTGCCAGAGGTGGATATTTCTACTTCATAACCTTCATAGATAATCTATCGAGGTATGGGTATGTCTATTTAATGAAGCATAAGTCAGAGTCATTTGAAATGTTCAAATTATTTTGAAATAAGGTAGAAAAGCAAACTGGGAAGAGTATTAAAACTCTTCAGTCTGATCGAGGGGGTGAGTACCTTTTCAATGAGTTTCTAACCTATCTTCGAGAGAACGGAATTCTCTCTTAATGGATCCCTCCTGAAACACCACAACATAATGGTGTATCTGAAGAGTTTTAATACTCTTCCCAGTTTGCTTTTCATATCTTCGAGAGAACGGGATTCTCTCTTAATGGATCCCTCCTGAAACACCACAACATAATGGTGTATCTGAAAGAAGAAATCAGATCCTATTGAACATGGTTCGATCTATGATGGGGTTTGCTGGTTTGCAGATCTTCCTATGGGGATATGCGCTCGAGTCAGTTTGTTACATTTCAAATAGGGTTTTGAGTAAATCTGTTAGTAAAACATCATATAAAATATGGACAGGGCATAAGCCAATGCTTTCACACCTTAGGATTTGGGGGTGTCTGGCCTACATCAAATGTTTAATGACACACAGGATTGGACCTAGGTCTGATAAGTATAATTTTATAGGTTACCCAAAAGAAACCAAAGGATACTACTTCTACCTTACTGATGAGCAAAAAGTGTTTGTCAGTCTTAAGACATTCTTTTTAGAAAAGGAGTTACTTGGTGAAGAAACTAATACCTCCAAGATCGAACTTGATGAAGTACGATAGGTGGAAGAACGGACACAAGTTGTTGAACTTGAGCTAGATCTGATTAGATTAGACCCAAAACCCATTGTAGAAGCATCCTTAAGGAGCATCCTTAAGGAGATCTGGTAAAGTATCACGTCAATCAAATAGATACTATGGTTTTCTGATCCAAGATGGGGATCCTATCGAACTCGATGAGAACGATCAGGATCCAATCACCTATATGGATGCAATGCAGAGATCCAACTCTGAGAAATGGCTTGAGGCCATGAAATTCGAGATGGAATCCATGAAGGTCAATGATGTATGGATATTGGTTGACCCACCCGAAGGGGTAAAATTCATAGGGTGTAAGTGGATCTTCAAAAGGAAAAGAGGCACAAATGGAAACATAAAGACCTATAAAGCCTGTCTGATTATCAAGGAGTATCATCAACATTATGGTATTGACTATGATAAGACGTTCTCTTCTGTGGCAATACTCAAAGCCATTCAGATAATGCTTGCCATAGCTGCCCATCTGGATTAGAAATCTGGCAGATGGATGTGAAAACAACTTTCTTGAATGGAGAGCTGGATGAAGAGATGTATATGATACAACCTAAAGGTTTCACATTCATAAGATGAGTCTAAGGTGTGTAAGCTTCAGAGGTCCATTTATGGACTAAAGCAGGCATCTCGGAACTAGAACATATGATTTGATAGAACAATCAAAATGTATGGCTTCCTTAAGAACGAAGAAGAGCCCTACATATATAAATGGGCTAATGGTCCCAGCAATAGTATTTCTAGTATTGTATGTGGATGACATTCTCTTAATCGAGAATGATGTCCCTGCATTACAAGGATTAAAGATCTGACTGTCATCATAATTCTCCATGAAAGAACTGAGAGAAGCTTCCTACATCCTAGGAATGAAAATCTATAGAAATAGATCTAAAAGATTGCTTGGATTATTCCAGTCCACGTACATTGACACTGTGCTGAAATAGTTCAGCATGAAAAATTCCAAGAAAGGCTATCTACCGATAGGCCATAAAATTTTTCTTTCAAAGAGGGATTGTCCAACAACACCTCTAGATAGAGAGCGTATGAATAGAATACCATATACTTCAGTAGTGGATTCTATAATGTATGCCATGACATGTACGCGACCAGATGTAGCATACTCACTAGGTGTAGTGAGTAGATACCAATCTAATCTAGGAGAGAATCACTAAAAGATTGTTAAAATCATACTGAAGTATTTAAGAAATACTAAGGACTAGTGGCTTGTATATGATGAATCGGACTTAAAACTTATGAGGTTCACAGACTTCAGTTTTCAGTCCGATCATGATGATAGCAATAGTGGGTCAAGATATATATTTACCTTTAATGGTGGAGCCGTCTGCTGGAAGAATTTCAAGCAGCACACTATGGCCAATTTAGTTTGTGAGGTGGAGTATGTCGCTGCATTAGATGCTGCCAAAGAAGCAGTGTGGCTAAGAAAATTCATCACCGAGGTTAGAGTAGCACCCTCCCTTGATGATCCAGTTTTGCTTTATTGCAATAGCTCTAGAGCCATTGCTCAAGCGAAGAAACCAAAGGCACACCAGCGGATGATGCATATTCTGCACCGCTATCATCTTATCAGAGAGATTATGGATCGAGGTGATGTCAACTTTCAGAAGATCGATGAAAAGAAAAACCTAGCCAACCCATTCACTAAAGTTGTTATGGTGAAGGAGTTCAACGACTTTAAGTCGAAGATAGGTATTAGATACTGCACCGATTGGCTTTAGTCCAAGTGGGAGATTATTAGGAATGTGTCTCAAAGCCAATCGTCAGTCTGTTAATAGTTGGGCCATATATTTATAATTGTATATAAATTATAAATTAATAAAAGTTATTTTGGTATTTTTCATCATAAATTTTGTTGTCTTCTAATGAACTCCTGTGTTGTAATGAAGTCCTTAGGACTATCTAGATTCGGCAAAGAAGGATTTGTCATTTAGTTCTTAAATAGTTTATGACCAAATGATATGTTATTACTTAGAACGATAATATTTATCAAGTATAGGTCATTGTGTGCCATATAGGTTGGTTGTCCTCATAACCAAAGAGTGTTGAGACACTGATATGGCATGCAAGTAAGATGTATGGGTACATCTGCACCAAATGTGACCAACTCTGGGGCTATTCTCCTATCAAGATTAGCTTCAATGGAATATGGGTATAAATGTCCCTCCAATTTGAGATCACCACGGTGACTTCCAAGCAACTCACTATATTTTGATGTCGGACTATCTGAATTTCTAATTCAATGATGAAAGGTTTCTAGGCATAGTCAAGTACTTGTGAAGTCGGTGCGTGTATCAAGATGGGATTGACCACTACTGATTTCAGGAGCTATGTTCAATTATGTTTCAATTTAGCAAAACCTTGGCTAGGATAGTCTTAGTGAGGAGTCATGGGACTAATTGCATTGAGACACGACATGGATATATTTTTTAGGGTTGACAGTCTAACCCTGAGTCATCTATTATATAGAGGTCATAGGAATGAATTATACGATAACCATATTCATGTAGATTCTGAATATTGTGATTGCGATTATTCGACCTATCCAGATGTCAGGTACTATTGCTAGATGGTCACTTTGATTAGTATAAAAATTGATTTTTGTGCTACTAGCTTAGGTTTGGACCTATGGGGTCACACACATTAGAAGTTTTTATCTGATCTGATGGATGATCAAGAGTTCCATTGGTTTGAAACTCTATGGTCAAGAGTCCCACTAGACTGGGACTCTGTAACCAAGAGTCCTACAAGACTGGGACTCTGAGTCCTATTTGTCTAGGACTCTCTGATCAAGAGTCCCATTGGTCTAGGACTCTATGGTCAAGAGTTCCACAGAACTGAAACTCTATGATCAAGGATCCTACTGGACTGAAATTTTGAGTTCTACTTGTCTGAGACTCTCTAATCATGAGTTCTGATAATCTAAGACACTATGGTCAAGACTCCCACTAGACTGGGACTCTATGACCAAGAGTCCTACTGGACTGAAACTCTATATCCCACTCATTTGGAACTCTCTGATCAAGAGTTTCACTAGTCTAGGACTCTATGATCGTGAGTTTGATTCATTTGGAACACTGGATTTAAGAGTCCCACTGATTTAGGACTCTTCAAGAGTTTCATGTTGATAGGACTCTGTTAAACAATAACCCATTCGATTTGGTCTCAGATATTTTTTGGAGGATTAATTAGTAATTTGATTATTACTTAGCTTAATTTGATTGAGTGATAAAGATTTGATCAAGTCTGATTGAATTTGATTCGATTGGATTTGACCCAATCAGATCATGAGATGACCTAATCACTATACAAATTTTGATCCTGATTTGATCAGGACGTAGATCTAATTAATTTCTAATTTGATTAAAATTTTATTGGATTAGGCTAAGCCTAATTTGGTTGGATTTAACTTGATTTAATTGGGTCTAAATTAATTAGTTTGGTTGAAACCAACTAGGACCAAGTCAAATGAAGTTTGAATTCAAATTCTCCGATACACCCACCATTTTTGACTTTTCCACTCTGCTTCTTTCCATGCCCTCCTTTTTATTTATCGAATATTTTTTGAGAAACAAAAATATGCACATAGAAAGAGAGTCCTTCTGCGTGTTAAAAATAAGGGAGGGGGTGTTGGATAAAGATAAGAGGCTCATTTGATTTTTGAAATCGAGTAGTTAAAAACCTCTCAACCACTCGACTCTTATCATTTTCCATGCTATTTTCCTATGGTATTCATGTCAATAAATTATAAGAATTTTTTTTTGTGTAGGAGAGGTGGTTATCATGATGTGATAAAAATTTTAGAGTGTTTGAGCATCAGTTCTGGGCAAAAATAATCTTGGAGTGAAGGTGAATAGGATCCTACAGTACTTTTCTTTTCCTTTATGCCTCTCTTCTGTTATGATTTTCACCTCTAAGAATATTCTATTTTTAGATATGATCTAAATAGAGATTATAGATCTAAAAGTTATCTTCCCATGAAAACTTATTTCATAGAAAATCTCCACACAGAGAGGGCATGATAGGATTTTTAGTGTATCAGGGTTTTTGGACCGAGTGAAATCATAGATTTGGGAATCTAGGTTCGGGTGGAGAGATTGAGTGCTGTGAGCATTAGATCGCCACTAAATTTGACACACATCTTCATCATCCTCCAATATTTATGTTCTAGTTTTTTAGAATATCTAAAAAATTAAAAAGTATACGATCAATCAGATCGATCGTGATCCATCGAAGGCCTCGGCGAAGAGCTAGCACTCTAGTGGTGCTGATCGAAACCAGGAGCTCTGTGTGGACCAACCGTAGAGGTTAGACATGTGTGCGCCTGTGACGTGATATTAGAGCATTATCCAATTGACTCAGATTATAGTGATCGACTATCCACGAAAAGTTATTGTGTTCTAAATATGTAGATATAGTAAATATTTTATTACATAGTTTTATTTTCAGATCTATTGATGTATGCATGCATATTATATTTAGATCCTAATATATAAGATTAAATAATCTGATATGATCAGTAGATAATTAATTAAATTAATTATTTTTGCTGCATCATTGCTATTTTTGAAATATTTTTTAAAAGTAGCATGGCAAATCCTGCACCATTTTTCTTGCACCTCGACCACATCTACCTCAGCCATGGGTAGAAGTACGTGCACGAGCAACTAGACAAGAGGGTCAGAGAGCCTGGGAAGAGATAGGCTGAGCTAGGAGGGTAATTCTAATGGTATCCAAGTATCCTAGGGCTCTTGACATGGATTATAAAAGAAAACCAATCTGAGTAGAAACAGCCTCACTGGAATCTCTGAACTCTCTTCTTAGAAAATCAAACCCACTCTCCAAAGCACCACAAAGTCTGGCAGCCTCTATAGATAGATCTGAAATCTTAGTGATGTCCTGTTATGATTGGGGACAGGCTAGAGCTAAAACCTACCTCTACAGGTCCAAAACCCTGCCAGTCAATCTCAACACTGATCCCTTAAGCTCCTCAAGGCAAGCCGACTGAGCTGTGAACATCTAAAAAAGTGTAGAGATGTGAGGGACCAATGACTGATCAAATAATGGATTAGTTTGAGATCTCTCCCCCTAAGCAGATTTGGTGGTACCCCTGTTGGCAAACTGCTAAGTCAAAAGATCGGCAACCTATCGAGATAGAAGATCAATAATCTACTAAGATATAAGATTGGCAATCGACTGTGATAGAAGGTCGGCAATCATCCTGAACTGATCATCTAAAAATTTAATAGCTATATCTCTGCTCATAGATGGTGGTATAGGTGCATCTCTCCTCACAGACTCTGAGGGACCAGTCTCACGATCAGACACAAACTAAATATCAGGAGATGCTCTATGATCATGAGAAGGTGAAGACGGTCCCTCCTCCTCTGCTCTGTCCTCCTCCTCCTTAACTACTCTACCACCTCTGGTCCATCGATCACCAACTTAGATATAACCCATACGATGCAAGGAATTTGTGTTGTAACTGTCAATATGGGCTAAATGGGTGGCAGCCTCTCCCTCAAAATCAACTCCAAAACTTCTAAAGATCCTAGTGAGTGCCATGCCATAGGGTAAAGGTGCTTTCAATCTAGTCACTGCCTCTCGCATGGCATCAATCATCAAGACTGGCAAGTTCAGAGGGATTTCACAAACAATATAATGCATAATGCACAGATCCCTACTAGACACAAAATCAAATCTACCAGCTTTAGGAAAGAAAATAGTGCAGACAATATGATGGAGCACCCTCATTTCTACACTAAGATCTCTACTGGCATCCAATTTTTCAATCCCACTAACATCATCTTTTTGTAAAACAAATCTCAGTCCTTCTTCTTTGTTCAATAGTCTATCGATGGTAGATCTTTCACAAAGCAGATGGATGAGAAAGCCTAGCAGCTGAGCATCAAACTCCACTACTACTCCTTTAACTAAGGATCTTACCCTTCCATCAGAAAATAGAAAATTTTGATAAAATTCTTGAACTAAATCAAGAAAAATAGTTTCTTTTAATGTGTAGAGGGAACCCCAATCCAAAGATTTTATCTTTTCACCGAAAGAAAACCCATCTTTCTTTAGAAATCAGAAATCAATATTTCTTCCTAGAGCAATCTTCCTACCGAAGAGGGGATTTTGCTGGGAGTTACCAGAGAAGCAGAGGGTGTAGGAATAGGTATGGGATCCAGAGCAGATGCAGCCTTTTTCTTCTTTCTCTATTCTTCTTCAAGCCCGTAGGTGGACTTTTGGTGCTGAGGAAGCTTCATCCGAGATGCCATTGTCAAGCGGGTGAAAGCACAGCAAGACGTTGATGAAAGGAGAGAAGAAGGTCGAAGTAAGCAAGCCACTTATCTAAGAATGTGGATTTTGTTGAGTAGAGCTAGGGTTTAGTTGAAGATTAGGGTTTGTAGTAGGTTTAGAAATAGAAAAGAAATAGCCAGACTAGAAGAGGGAAAAGATAGAGGACAGTCGAGAGAACGTTTTGAAGGAGGTTCCGTGCAGTTTGGAAGAAGGAAATGGAGGGATTTTGCCGAGTAGAGATTTGGTGGGAGAGAAAAGAAGAAAGCTTAAACGAGAGAAGTGAAGGAAGTGACTTGCGGGAAATGGAGAGATGAACAGGATCCCTTTTCCTTAAAGCCAAAAAAAATAAAAAGATCGAAATACCCTAAGGGGCATTCCTTAGGTCATTCCTTTTCGAATGGGACAACCTAGGGGGCATCCCATTCAACTAAAAAAAATTGATTTAGCTTCTTTTTGAACAAATTAATGATCAAAAGTTAGAATTAAGAGACTTTTGTCAAGGAAAAAAGTAGATCATATCTCAAAGGATCATTGATTGGATGATTTTGAGAAGGATCACTTGAGATCTCTAAGATAGTGGATCCAAGATAGCTAACTCCCTTCTAATTTCACAAAATTTATCTTCATTCAAAGATTTTCTAAAGATGTTCATCAATTAGTTTTTAGAGAAAACAAAGTCAATCAATATATTATTATTTTGCACATGCTCTCTTATGAAATAATGTCTAATTTCTATGTATTTTGACCTAGAATGTTGGATTGGATTTTTAGTTAAGTTGATAGCACTACTATTATCATATCTTATGGGAATGTTATTAAGTTTTACTTCAAAATCTTCGAGTTGTTGCTTAATCCACAATATTTGAGCAGAATAACTTCCGGCTGTAATGTATTCGGCCTTGGCCATAGACAATGCCACCAAATTTTATTTCTTTCTAAACCAAGAGATTAAGTTTACACCGAAAAATTGGCACATTTTACTAGTACTTTTTCTGTCTAATTTACATCCTGCAAAGTCTGCATCTGAGTATAATATCAAATTTATGGCTGATTTTTTGAAAAAATATAAGCCTAAAGATTGAGTTTCATTTAAATATTTTAAAAAAAATTAATAGTATGTAAGTGAGATTCTTTAGGATTAGATTAAAATCTTGCACACACACAAATACTAAATATGATATCAGGCCTACTAGTAGTAAGATATAACAAGAATCCTATCATGTCTCTATAAAGCTTTAAATCAACACTCATACCATTTTCATCGTTGTCAAGCTTACATGAAGGACTCATAAATGTGCCAATGCATTTAGATATCTTCATTCCAAATCTTTTTAATAGTTTCTTTGTGTACTTGCTTTGGCTTATGAAGATCCCATCTTTAGACTGCTTAATTTGGAGTTCGAGGAAGAAAGTGAGTTCTCCCATCATGCTCGTCTTGAACTTTTCCTGCATGAGCTTGGCAAAATCTTGGCATAAAGTTTGATTAGTGGATCCAAAGATGATATCATCAATACATATTTGTATCACAAGAATATAATCAACCTTTCTTTTTATAAAAAGATTTGTATCTACTTTTCCTCTAGAAAAATTATTTTTTAGGAAAAATTTACTTAATCTTTCAGACCAAGCTCTAGGAGCTTGTTTTAAACCATATAAAGCATGATTTTGAAAAGCATGATTTTCAATACCAGGGAGCTGCTCTACATAAACTTCTTCTATAATAAAATCAATTTAAAAAGTATTTTTTACATCCATTTGAAATAATTTATAGTTTATAAAATATACAAAAGCAAGTAAGAGTCTTATGGCTTCTAATCTACCAACGGGTGCAAAGGTCTCATCAAAATTAATTTCTTCTTGTTGGTTATATCCTTTAGCTACTAATCTTGCTTTGTTTCTTATGATATTTTTATTTTCATCAAATTTATTTCTAAACATCCATTTTGTTCCAATTATAGGATGATCTTTTGTTCTTTCAACTAGAATCCATACATTATTTCTTTCAAATTGATTAAGTTCTTCTTGCATTGTATTTATCCAATTATAATCTTTTTCAGCTTCATCATTAGTTTTTGGTTTAAAATGAGAGACAAAAGTAAAATAATTATTCACATCTCTTAGTGAGGATTGAGTTCTTATCCCATGTGTAGGATCACCAATGATGAGTTCTTTGGGATGATTGTGAACATACCTCCATTCTTTTGGAAGATCATTTGAACCTTTGGATTGTTCTTATTGATCTTGTTGTTCTTCATCTTCATCCTCCTTTTTATCTTCAAGTACCTTATTATTTTGGACTGATGACTCTTTTATAATGAGTTCATTCATACCTTCAATAATTTGACCTGCATTATCAATATTCTCTCTCTTTCTTGTTGGAAGATCATTAGCTTCATTAAAGACAATATGTATTGATTCTTCTATAACTAAGATTTTTTTATTGAAAACTCTAAAGATTTTACTAAAGATAGAATAATCAAGAAAAATTGCTTCATCTGATTTAACAATAAACTTATTTGACTTATCTTTATCATTATTTAAAACAAAATATCGACAACCAAAGACATGGAAATAAGCAATGTTGGGTTTTCTTCCTTTTTAAAGTTCATAAGATGTTTTCTTTAAAAAAGGTCTAATTAGAGCATGATTTAAAATATAACATACCATGTTTATTATCTCTGCCCAAAAATACTTTGGAAGGTGGCTTTCACATAGCATGGTACGATCAATTTCTTTAAGTGTTCTACTCTTTCTCTCTACTATCCCATTTTGTTACAAAAATCCTAGATGCAGAAAAGTTATGATCAATCTCTTTTTCAACATAAAACTTTTCAAAATCATGATTTTCAAACTTAGTGCCATGATCACTATAAATTTTAAGAATTTGAAGATCTTTTTCATTTGAAATTTTTTAATAAAACTTGGTAAAAGCTGAAAAAGATTCATCCTTAGATGCCAAAAATAAAATTCATGTAAATCGAGAGAAATCATCAATAATCATAAATTCATATCTTTTTCCACCTAAGCTTGTAGTTCTATTGGGTCCAAATAAATCCATATGTAATAATTTCAATGACCTAGAAGTTGAAACAATGTTTTTACTTTTAAATGAAACTCTAGTTTATTTTTCTAATTGACATGCATCACATATTTTATCTTTTTCAAAATTTAGTTTGAGTAGCCCAACAACTAAATCCTTTTTGATGAGTTTAGAAAGAGTGTAAATACTTATATGTATGAGTCTACGATGCTATAGCCAACTAGTTTCACTAATCTTTGCATTTATTGCTACTAGGCATTGCATGTTTTATAAAGATAAATCATTCAAATCTACCATTTAAATATTTTCATGCCTATATCCAATGAATCTCATGTTTTCATTAGTAGGACTAATTACAATGCACAAAGTAGATTCAAAAGTAACTTTAAAATCTTTATCATATAACTGACTAATACTTAAAAGATTATGCTTGAGACCATCTACTAGCAAAATATTTTCAATAAAAGTGGAGGAAGTGATACCAATGTTACCTACTCCAATGATCTTTTTTTGCCATTATCTACAAAGGTGACCATCCCTCCATCTTTTGCTTCAAGAGTGATGAATTAAGATTCATCATCGATCATATATCTTGAACATCCACTATCAAGATACCAACTCTTTTTTGATCCTCGGGATGCAAGACATACCTACAAGAAAATCAGATTTTAACTTTAGATATCCAAGCTTTTTTGGGTCCTTCTTGGTTAGTCATAATGGTTCCTTTAAAAACCTACACCATTTTTAAATGAGAGATACCAAATTTGTTAGAGTAGCATGCAAAAGATTTATGACCTAATTTACCACAACTGAAATATGAAATAGTATTTTGAGAAGAGTTCACAAATATATTCTTCAAAAAATTTTGTTTCTTTAGTGGGTTATAACCAAGACCTGCCTTATCATAAATAGCCCTTTGGTTTTCTAGAAGTATATTTAATTTACTTGAACTTAAGGTAAATTTTTCTAGTATAGATTTCATCTTATTTATTTCAATTTTTAGATTTTGATTTTCTTGAATTAAAGTTTTATTTTCAGCTAATTTTTTTTTTCTTTTAGCAAACATTGATTTTGCTTTTTCAGCTCTTTGTTCTTTAATCTTAACTTCTTTAGATCATCTAATAAACCATTAAAAGCCTCATGCAATTCATCAATTGTAAAGTCATTTGAAAGTTCAAATGTTACCACATTTTTGTGTGCCATGAGACAAAGGTTGGTTTCTTCGTGGGTGTCATCATCGGAGCTTGATTCATCGCTGTTGCTCCAAGTTGCCACCATAGCTTTCTTTTTGAAGTTTTTAGGGGCCTTCTTAAGTTGAGGATAATCGGATCTAGAGTATCCCAGCTTCTTGCATTCATAACACATAAGAGGCTACTCTTTTTCTTTCTCTTTACTTTTCTATACCTTAGCTATTGGCCTTCTTCTTAATTCTTGCCTCCTTTTTTTCATGAATCTCTTAAATTTTTGGGTGATGAGAGCAAGCTCCTCATCTTCATCTTCATTATTTGATTGGTCTGACTCTTCCTCTTCTTGAGCAACGAACTTGAGAGCAATAGTCTTCTTCTTTTTGGTTTCTTCTTTATTGTATTGCTTCATGGTGAGTTCATGTATCATAAGTAATCTAAAAAGCTCCTCCAATAGTAGGGTGTTAATATCCTTGGCCTCTTGAATCGCTGTGACTTTTGAAAGAAAAATCTTATGTTCCATCGTAGGATCATGCAAAACTGATTAGATCTAAGATAGATTTTTCTAAAAAAATTTTAAATAATCTAATCAAATCTAAGTATTCTCAGACCTGATCATGGCAATCTAATATTAAAAATTAAAATAAAAATTAAATAAGATTTAATATCATATCTTGTTTGGGTAATCTGATTACCCTATGATGATCCTGATGTTTTTGGAGGTTCTGGAAGGAGCCACGCACGTGCCTGGCCTCTACCAGTATCCACTTGAAAAGAACTAGATGTCTTCTTCTTACAAATCTTTTCTTCAAAGATCAGATCTAAATCTGATCTGAAAGTCCTTCAAAAATTTTCTGAAGGCAGCATGTCCGTCTCACGAACACCATTGTATAGATGCTAAACTCTTCATAATTTTGATTGGATCTTGTTCTCAAATTTATGCCTAACTTTTTAGACATATAGAAGAGAGGGAGAGAGAGGATAGAGAGGGCATGGGATATCTAGAATGGCAGCCTTTGGATATGAAAAATATTTCTACATGAAGAGCCTTGGCGCAAGGGTTCTTATACAAAAGCATAGCACCAAGTTAGAGTCCCTCTTTGACCAAAATCCTCATTTTTTTTGACCTTTGGGACTCCAAGACCTGATCTCCATGAAAATCTCTAGATCTCATCTAATTTTGAGGCCAAAAATCAATCTGAAAGGTGGCAACATGAGTAGATAAGGAAGAGTCCACTACGCCTAGGACTCTTCTCTTAAGAGTTTGATCCAAATCAAACTCTATCATAACTTAGTCTAGACACCTTCAAAAATTATGAAATTTGGTACACCCAATATATAATTCATTCTCTATAACATATCCAAAAATTAGATTAAAATAATTTTTAAAAATTTTTGTAAAAGTATCTGATCAGGTGATCCTCAATTCTCTCAAATAAGTCAACTTTTGACCCTAGTCCAATTTGACTATGAATGAATTTAATTTCTACAATTAATCTGATCTAGACTTATTCCAGTTAGATGAAAATAAATTTATTCAAAATATAAAAATGAGTTAAATCAAATTTGACTTGATTACGATGAATCAAAAAGATTTTAGAAGAAGAAAATCAGGCTCAATCGTGTGCTAGCATGATTACCTTGAACCTGATTAGATCTAATCCAAATTAATCGAATTGGGTTAGCTTAATTGATGACATCTAGATCCAAACTTTTATTTTTATGATCTAGTTAGGTTTAATTCTGTATGGTAATGAGATATGTTGTGATCTCCATCATCGACATCATCGAAACACCTTTCAATGGACCAAAAATTTTTGATTTATACAATTAGAATGATTGATCAAAATCATTCTAATTGCTCCCAAAATCCACCAGTGACACCTAGCAGTATATGGTGGCAATCCATCAGAGCTGAAAGCGAACCTCTCAGTGTAGTTACCAATGTGATTGTGTTCTTCTATCTTGAGCCTAAATAGAATTAGGGTTTAGGTGAACTTGTCAAACCTAATGTCCGTCATATGAATTAATCATTCGATTCGAGTCCAATGTGAAATGCTAATAGAAACTCTTTCTATTTTCTTCACTCTACCATGGCCATGGGCTTAAGGACTCAATCTCATGATTATTATAGGGCAACTCCTCATCTACTGAGGTAGATAGATCTCCTTATTGGTGCAATCTAACTCCTACAATGAATATGCTATAGCCAACATACACCTCAGAATTTCGAATGGCTAGGAGACCAAGTTATGATGTAGTCAAACTATAACACTCTCAAGGTGAACTACCGATGGAACTCAGATCAAAGAATCATAAACACCACTGCAGCATCGAGTCAGTCATCGATGAGAAGGAAGACTTTCTTATAACTACTCGAGGTGGTCATGCTCGGTGCCCTCGTTCTCTAACAAGTACCTGTACTCTCGCTCTGATATCTCCACACTGTAGACTCAAGACACGTCTATCCTAAAAAAATGATCATACACCAACCTTCCAGATCGATCACCATCTTCGTGATGATCCTACAGTCGGGAGCATTTTATGAGTTAGTTATGAAAATTCATGTCTTAAATTTTCAACTTTTGAAAATATGAATTCTCATTACCATTAACTCAAAGGATGTATCATAGATACTTTTAAATACACACTATGATAGAAAAATAATTTATTTATTAATTTATAGTCAAAATTATAAAATTATTCTTAGAAGTGTATTATAAGTGACAGCTAATCTGGCTTCTAGGGTACACATCTAACAAACTCTCACTTGACCTAAAACCAATTGACTATAAATCTAAGTTCCATCTTCTCAAGGTGGGCTTCGATCTTCTACTGACTCAATGGTTTTGTCAGCGGGTCAACCATATTATCTGCAGTGTCGACTCTCTTGACCTTGATGTATCCCTTCTCGAGGTAATCATGGATGAGATGGTATCGCTGCTTGATATGCTTGGATTTCTAATGAAACCTTGGCTCCGTAGCTAAGGCTATGGTATCATTATTATCTTAGTACAAAGGGACGGCATCTGATGGCATCACTTCAAGCTCTATGGCGAACTTCTTATACCAGAATGACTTTTTTATAGCTTTCAATGCAGCGATATACTCTACTTCCATGATGGAATCTGCTATCACCATCTGCTTAGAACTTTTCTAGCTAACAGCACCATCATTACAAATAAACAGAATTTCAGATGTCGACTTTTGATCATCTATATTGAACATAAAATTTGAGTCTGTATATTTCTGGACCTGGAGTTCTCCATCACCAAAGATTAGAAACATATCCTTAGTCCTTCTCAAGCACTTAAGGATATATTTCACAGAAGTCCAGTGCTCTTCGTCTGGATTCGACTGATACCTACTCCTGACACTTACAACATGGGCAATATCAGGTCTTGTATATGACATGGCATACATGAGGCTCCCTATTGCTAAAGTATAAAGGATCTTGCTCATGCGTTCAATCTCCTCAGGTGTGTTGGGACACATTTTCTTGGAGAGATGAATGCCATGTCTAAAGGCACCAATTCCCTCTTAGAGTTTTTCATGCCAAACCTCTTTAGCACCTTCTCTATGTACATCTTCTATGAGAGACCTAGCATCCTATTTGGTCTATCTTTATAGACCTTAATATTCAAAATAAAGGATGCCTCTCCTAGGTCTTTCATGGAGAATTATTTAGACAACCATATTTTGACCGTAGACAACATGGGAATATCATTTTCAATTAAGAGGATGTCATCCACGTACAATACGAGAAAGACAATAGCGCTCTTACTGATTTTTTTGAAAATACAGGACTCCTCGTTCTTGATGAATCCAAATGATTTGATCACATCATTGAAACGAGCATTCCAGCTTCAAGATGCTTGCTTAAGTTCATATATGAATCTTTGCAGCTTGCAGACCTTGTAATCAGTATCACTGGATATGAAACCCAACGGCTATTCCATATAGATATCTTTCTCAAGATATCCATTTAAGAATGCTTTTTTCACGTCCATCTACTAAATTTCATAATCAAAATAAGCTGCAATAGCAAGCAATGTGCGGATGGATTTGAGCATGGCTATTGGCGAAAAAATATCCGAATAGTTAATGCTTTCGAGCTGACTATATCCTTTTGCTACGAGCCTTTCTTTGAATGTCTCTACATTTCTATCGGTACCTATCTTTCTCTTAAAGATCCATGTACATCCAATTGGTACTATACCTTTAGGCGGATCTACCAAGGTCCAAACTTGGTTCGAGCGCATTGAGTCAATCTCTAACTTCATTGCCCCTAACCATTTCTTAGGGGTTCAATATCTGATAGGTTTTGGGATCATCATCATGAACCCCTTTTTCTATGAGAAATATTTTCTCTACATCCTCTGAAATAGTACCTAAGTACCTTTTAAAGGGATGGAAAATTCTTTTTGATCTACGAGGTGAACGAGATAGTGATTGGACTGGCTCAATCTAATTAGGTTCCATAGGTTCCTTGGCTCGTGGCTCTTGAGAGACTTTCTCCTCAAGCCTAATCTATCTTTCGATGCCACCATCTTGAATAAACTATTTTTCAAGAAAGATGGCATGTCGACTCACAATCACATTATGATCTTTCGGAAGATAGAAATAATATCCTAATGATTCTTTAGGATATCCTATGAATCAAGCTCTAAAGAACTTAGACTCTAACTTATCCACTTGTTGTCTCTTGACATGGGTCGGACAACCCCAAACTCTGAGATGACTCAGACTTGGTTTCTTACCATACCATATCTCATACGGTGTAGTAGGAATGATTTTAGATGAAATCCTATTCAGTAGATATATAATGGTCAACAGACTATGTCCCTAAAGAAATTCAGGAAGGTCTATGAAGCTCATCATGGATCGAACCATATTTAATAGTGTCTGATTTCTCCATTCTGAAACCTCGTTGAGTTGAGGCATTCTAGATAGAGTCCATTGAGAGACTATGCCATTATCCTTAAGATAGTCTAGAAATTTCTGACTAAGGTATTCACCTCATCGATCTGATCGAAGAATCTTAATGAATTTTTCTATTTGTTTTTCTACTTCGAGTCTGAATTTCTTGAACTTTACAAAAGCTTCAGACTTGTGTTGCATCAAATACACATACCCGTACTAAGATAAATCATCGATAAAGATGATGAAGTAAATGTAATTACCCCTGGCTGACACATCAAATGGGCCACATATATTAGTATGTACTAGGGCAAGTAGGTCTGTGGCCCTTTTCCCATGTCCCATAAAAGGAAGCTTGGTCATTTTGCCATGAAGGCATTATTCACAAATTGGATATGACTCGAAAGTCAATGGACTCAATAGCCCAAATTTCTTCAATTTGTTAAACCTATTTTTAGCTATATGACCTAGCTTAAGGTGCCAAAGATACATATCATTTAGACTATCCCTAGGTCGCTTTGATCCTATGGCACATGTTTTGCTCGATATTAAAAATAAAAACATCAATATGTAACTGATAGAGATCATTTATAAGAAAATCACTTGCAATTTTATTTCTTTCATAAAAAATATTACAATGATCCTTAAGAAAACGAATTACATAGCCTTCCTATCTAAACATGAAATAGAAATCAAATTCCTGCTTGCACATAAAAATAGTCCCTAAGTACTAAGTCTAATCCTAATAGTAATCACAGAGGATAGATTTTCATAACCACAACAGCAACTCTTACATCATTTTCAACGTGTAGGATCATCTCACCATCCCTCAGTCTCTTGCTATCCTCAAGATCCTACATAGAAATGCACAAGTGAGCACTAGAACCAGAGTCAAGCACCCAACTAGATGCAGAAAAAACCATAAGATTAGATTCTATAATGAGCATACCTCTAGAAAGATCTGCCTCCTTCTTGTTCTTTAGGCTGGCCAGGTAAAGAGAGCAATTCCGCTTCCAATGGTTGTCAGTATTGTAATGAAAATATTTTATTTTATCAGCGGCCTTCTTCTTCGACTCTACCTTCTTCTTCTTTCCAAAAGACTTTCTCTTAGAAGAAGTTCGCTCCACAGTAAGTACTGAGCTTTTAGAACCTTTCATAGAAAGCTCAGCAGTAACCAGCATATTCATGAGCTCAGCTAAGGTATTCTGAAGTTTATGCATATGATAGTTCATGATGAACTGCCCATACGCATCAATCAAGGACTGCAGAATTATGTCAATCTGTAGATCCTGATCTAACTTAACATCGAGCTTTTCAAGTTCTTCTAAATCCTTGATCATCATCATATAATGATCTTGGACCGACTGTCCATCATGCATTTGAGCCTTAAATAGTCTTTTAGTGACTTGATATTTAGCTGCATGACTCTGTTCACCAAACAACTCTTGTAGGCGAGCCAACATTTGGTGGCTAGTCTTAATATCTTCACATTGGTGCTCGAGCTCATCAGACATCGAGCCCAACATGTAATACCTAGCTTTGTTATCTTCATCCATCTATTTCTCGAGAGATGCTCTCTGATCAACGGATGGATGGACTGATATGGTGGGAGGATCTTGTTCCAACACATGAGTCAACATCTCAAAATCCAAAATAATTTTAAAGTTTTAGAGCCAATCCTTGTAGTTGGATTCAGTCAGTTTATAGGTGTCCAAGATATGGGCTAGTGAATTGGATGCAAATATTTTTCTGTAGAGAGTCAAAATTTCTAGTTAGATTTTATAATTAGACTTAACCAATTTATTTAAAAATTTTATTTTTAAATAAATTAGGCTTTCATTATTTACTCAAATTTCTATACTTCCTTGATAGAGATGCAAAAATCTCCGTGATTATTGATTTCTAATAGATGGTGCAATCCCATCAACTGACTCACCACCTCATCTAACAGTTATTAATGATGGGTCAATCAATGAGTGGATAACTCTTATCCAATGATTCTCTAATCATGGTACATCCTAACCTGATCTCTAATTCATTAATCTCACCATATCCAGAATATTGATCTACTCTTTAGTTAAGTCAGACCCACCATTTGCAAAGATTGAATTTCTAATTGGATTCCTCACCATATCCAAAATATTGAGTCTAATCCATCCTCCAACCCGTAGCATCCAATGTCTAATAGACATGGTTGCATCTTTTCGATGCAATTGAACCACTATATACAGTCGATAACAATCAACCCCAGAAAGGGCCCACACATCTGCAATGATGGAAGATCTTAGACTTAATATTTTAATAGGAAGATTTAATTTAAATCTCTTTAAACTTGACTTAGTCATAACAATTATGACTAACCTAGTGATATAGGTTGGCTCGAATTGTTAGCCACCTCAAATCAAAATTGGGTCGACATAAATGGCCAAGTAAGTGAGACCGGTGGAAGGGATATGTCATTAACTCGACAAGAATACATTCAAGTCAAGTAGCTCCTAATTAAAATCAGTCGATCATATCTACCAAACTTATCTTAGACACCAAATTATCGAATCAGAATCAATTAGGTTAGCCTACAATCTAGGCTCGAACTGTGGAGCTAAATTAGATCTTGACTTGATCGAGTCATATCTCAATGTGATTCGATCTTGACTTAGACTTAATACTATTAGGCTGGTCAAATCTAAGCTTTCTTTGATTCCACCTAACCAGCTATTGATTCAGTTTGATCAACCGCTAGACCTAATTAAGCTACCCAAGCCCAAACCCAATTTTAAGAATATGTCTTAGATCTAAAAATTTAAAATTTTTAGATCTAATTAATTTTATAATCTTAATTTTTAATTAAATTTTGGGTTCATGAATAAAATATGTAATAAAAATTCTAGAATTTTAGAATCTAGAATTTTACAAAAAAATAAGATCTGATTTCTGATTAAGGATGAATGCACAGCATCCCTACATGCCATAAGAACATCCCATCAAATGAAAGGAGAGAACCTTTAAATCCTACTTTATTCTTATGATCGGACGGCCATAGAAAATTTCTTAATTAGAAATATAATTTTTTACTATAAAACTAGTTAGATCATATATCACATATAAAAAGATCTAACTAATACATGTCTTGCATACATCTCATGTATTATCAAAATGCATACTTTCATATCTAAAATATCATATATTAAATCTAAAAAATAAAATTTTAAATTTGATCATATCAAATATAAAACTATTCTAGATATCTTATAGAACTATTCTATGACTAGTCTAAGCATGCATCTTTCATATCTCATATAAATAAATTAAAAATTAAAAATTTATTTTTTATTTTTAGATCTAATTATAATAATTATAATACTAAAAAATAAAAATTAAATAGATCTAAAATTATATTTAATCAAAATAAATATATGATCACACTAGACTATACATAGAACTATTCTATATCTAGTCTAGTCCTGCATCTTATACATATTAGATCTAAAATATTTAACTTTTAATTTTTTGATTTTAGATCTAATCATATCTGATGTGATATCTAAAATTTTTTAATATCAGATCATAATCAAAAATAAAATCAAATCTAAGATAGATCTGAAGAACTACTAACCTGGCTCTGATATCAGTTGAAGGAAAAATCCTGTTTTCCACCATAGGATCATGCAAATCTGATCAGATCTGAGATAAATTTTTTTAAAAAATTTCTAAATGATCTAATTAGATCTAAGAGTTATCAGATATAATCATGATGATCTGATATTAAAAATTAAAATAAAAATTAAATCAAATTTAATATCATACCTTGTTTGGATAATCTGATTATCCTACGATGATCCTAATATTTTCTGAGGTTCTAAAAGGAGCCACGCATGTGTCTAGCCTCTACTAATATCCACTCGAGAAGGATCTAGATGTATTCTCCTCAAAAATCTTTCTCCCAAAGATTAGATCAGAATTTGATCTGGAAGTTCTTCAAAAATTTAATGAAGGCAGTGTGTCTGTCTCATGAATACCATCATATAGATACCAAACTCTTCACAAATTTGCTTGGATCTTCTTCTCAGATTTGTGCCTAAATTTCTAGGCATGTAGAAGAAAGGAAGAGAGAGAATAGAGGAGGTGTGGGATATCTAGCACAGCAGCCTTTGGATATGAAAAATATTTCTACATGAAGAGCCTTGGTGCAAGGGTTCTTATACAAAATCATACTGCAAATTTAGAGTCCCTTTTTTATCAAAATCCTCATTTTTTCAACCATTAGGACTCTTCAACCTGATCTCCATGAAAATCTTCAGATCTCATCTAATTTTGATGCTAAAAATTAATCTAGAAGGTGGCGGCATGAGTAGATAAGGAAGAGTCCAC
The DNA here is from genome assembly GCA_006176705.1 of Cocos nucifera. NCBI lineage: Eukaryota > Viridiplantae > Streptophyta > Magnoliopsida > Arecales > Arecaceae > Cocos > Cocos nucifera. The sequence goes on along the minus strand of QRFJ01002937.1, from coordinate 5,195 downwards.
TATGCCTAGGACTCTTCCCTTAAGAGTTTGATCCATATCAAACTACATCATAACTCAATCTAAATACTTTCAAAAATCAAAAAATTTAGTACACCCAATGTATAATTTATGCTCTATCACATATCAAAGAATTAGATTAAAATAATTTTTAAAAAAATTTTAAAAGTATCTGATCAAGTGACCCTCAATTCTCTCAAACAGGTCAACTTTTGACCCTAGTCCAATTTGACTATGAACGAATTTAATTTCTATAATTAATCTGATCTAGACTTATTCTAGTTAGATGAAAATAAACTCATTCAAAATATAAGAATGAGTTAAATTAAATTTGACTTTGTTGCGACGAATCAGAAAGATTTTAGAAGAAGAAAGTCAGGCTCAATCGTGTGCTAGCTTGATTACCTTGAACCTGATTGGATCTAATCCAAATCAATCGAATTGAATTAGCTTAATTGATGACATCTAGATCTAAATCCTTATTTTTGTGATATAATTAGCTTCAATTCTATATGATAATGAGATATGTCACGATCTCCATCATCGACATCATCGAAATACCTTTCAATGGACCAGAAATTTTTGATTCATACAATTAGAACGATTGATCAAAATCATTCTAATTGCTCCCAAAATCCACCAGTGACACCTAGCAGTATATGGTGGCAATCCATCAGAACTGAAAGTGAACCTCTCAGTGTAGTTACCTATGTGATTGGATTCTTCTATCTTGAGCCTCGAAAGGATTAGGGTTTAGGTGAACTTGTCAAACCTAATGTCCTTCATATGAATTAATCATTCGATTCGAGTTCAATGTACAATCCTAATAGAAACTCTTTCTATTGTCTTCACTCTGCCATGGCCATGGGATTAAGGACTCAATCTCATGATTATCATAGGACTACTCCTCATCTACCGAGGTAGATAGATCCTCTTATTGGTGCAATCCAATTCCTACAATGAATATGCTATAGCCAACATACACCTTAAGATTTCGAATGGCTAAGAGATCGAGTTATGATGTAGTCAAACTATAACACCCTCAAGATGAACTGTCGATGCACATTAGATCAAAGAATCATACACACTACTCCAGCATCAAGTCAGTCATCGACGAGAAGATAGACTTCTTTATGACTACTCGAGGTGATCACGCTCAGTGCCCTCATTCTCTAACAAGTACCTATACTCTCGCTCTGGTGTCTTCACACCATAGACTCAAGACACGTCTATTCTAAAAAAGTGATCATACACCAATCTTCTGAATCGATCACCATCCTCGTGATGATCCTACGATCGAAAGTATTTTATTAGTTAATTATGAAAATTTAGATCTTAAATTTTTAACTCTTGAAAATATGAATTATCATTACCATTAACTCAAAGGATGTATTATAGATACTTTTAAATGCACACTATGATAAAAAAAATAATCTATTTATTAATTTATAGTTAAAATTATAAAATTATTCTTAGAAGTGTATTACAAATAACAGCTAATCTAGCTTCTAGGGTACACATCTAACAGCTTTAGCTTTCCAAGTTCTTGATATAGACCCTAAGTACCTTTCTTACAAGATCACTATTAGTATAGGACTTACCAAGACTTTTAAGCCTATTAATGATATCAATGAAATGAGTAAATATTTGGATAATAGACTTATCAGGTTTCATTTTGAAGAGTTCATATCTATGGATAAGCATATTGATTTTAGACTCTTTTACCTAATTTGTACCTTCATGAGTTACCTCTAATCTATTCCATATCTCTTTAGTAGAATTACATATAAAAATCTTATTAAATTCATTTGCATCTAGAGCATAGTATAAAATATTCATGGCTTTTGCATTAAGTTGTGCAACCTTTTTGTCAATCTCATCTCACTCATTTTCAAGTTTGAGAATGTCCTTCCCATCAATTTATTTTGTGGGTAATGAGATCCATTCACTATGACCCTCCATATGTCATAGTCAAGAGTTTGAATAAATATCTTCATCTGAGCTTTCCAATAGATGTAATTCGATCCATTGAAAAATGGAGGTCGGTTTGTGGATTGCCCCTCAGCAAGTGAAGTGCCAACTTGAGTTGCCATAGATCTTTAGCTCTTGATGGTACAATCAAGTAAGAGCTAGATCATCAAACTCTGATACCACTTGTTGCTCAGCTATGCAACCCAAGAGGAAGGATGAATTGGGTTTTAAAAAAAATAAACTTAAAAATAGAATTACAAGATGTACTTTTGAAATTTTAAGTAAAGTGAGGTGAGTTAGGTAAGTAAGATGCAAGAGCTTAATTTAAACTAAAAGAAGTAAACACAATAGAGCAAGTAAGGAGGAAGAAGAGAGAATAACTCAAACAAGATGATTTATAGTGGTTCGGTGCCAACCTTGTACCTACATCCACTCCCCAAGCTTCTAGTTGAAAATTTCAAACCACTAACGTATTCAATCAAATACAACATCGGATGCTCTGACCCTAGCTATCCCAAGCTAGAAAAACTTATTTTTTGAGTACAAGCCAACTTAATACAATCCAATTTAAGATTTGGATCAACCTTTCCAAGCTTTGGAAACCCCCAAAAGCTTGAGCCCTAAAATAGTAAAATAGAGTGAAAGAGGATGTATAAGTTCAACATACTTAACTCCTTCATGAGTATAATAAAGCTTTAAAAAATCTTTACATAAACTAGAGCAAGCTTTTAAGAACCCTCTCAAAGAGATTGAAGACTTGAATGCACGTTGGAGAAGCGGTTGAGCTTGAAATCAATGCTTCTCTTGTCTAGGATTGAGTTTTCTTTGAGCTAAATATTCACTTAATTTTCTTTATTTTTTTTCTTTTTGAATGCTTTTAAACCCTCATTCAATGCTGGAAGATGAATAGTAGCTATTTGTAGCCATTGTAAATCATTTGGAAAATATTTAATGCATCGAACGAAGAAGAAAAATAGTCATTACAAGAATTTTCGTCGCAGGGGGCACCCCTTAGGTCACCCCTTCCGTAACAGGCGAGAAAAATAGCATTCTGTATATCTATGCAATTCCTTCAGGGGGAACTCCATGGGTCTGTTAGATATATGTGCCCTAGAAGCTAGAATTGGCTGACACTTGTAATACACTTCTAGGGGCAAAATTATAATTTTGACTATAATCAATAAAATGGGTTATTTTCTATCACACCTGTGTATTTAGTGTCTGTGATACATCCTTTGAGTTAATGGTAATGATAATTCATATTTTCAAGAGTTGAAAATTTAAGACATGAATAATCATTATTAACTCATAAACAGCTCCCGACCATAGGATCATCACGAGGATGGTGATTGATCCGGAAGGTTGGTGTACGATCGCTTCTCTTTAGTAGATGAGTCTTGAGTCTACGGTGTGGAGACACTGGAGCGAAAGTACAGGTACTCGTTAGAGAACGAGGGCACTGAGCGTGACCACCTCGAGTAGTCATTAGGGAGTCTACCTTCTCGTCAATGACTGACTCGATGCTGCAGTAGTGTGTCTGGTTCTTTGACCTGAGATGCATCGGACAGTTCACCTTGAGGGTGTTATAGTTTGACTACACCATTACTCGATCTCCTAGCCATATGGAACCCTGAGGTGTATGTTGGCTATAGCATGTTCATTGTAGGAACTGGATTGCATCAAGATGGGATCTATCTACCTCGGTGGTAGAGGAGCAGCCCTATGATAATCATGAGAATCAAGTCCTGAAGCCCATGGCCATGGCAGAGTGAAATAATAGAAAGAGTTTCTATTTAGATTTTCACATTGGACTCGAATCGAATGATTATATCATATGACAGAGACTAGGGTTTGACGAGTTTACCTTAACCCTAATCTGATCGAGGCTCAAGATAGAAGAACTTAATCACACAGGTAGCTGCACCAAGAGGTTCGCATTCAGCTCTGATGGGTTGCCACCATATACTGCTAGGTGTCACTGGTGGATTTTGGGAGCAATTAGAATGATTTAGATGATCGATCATTCTAGCTGTTCGAATCAGAAGAGTTCTGATCCATCGAAAGGAGTTTCGATGATGTCTATGATAGAGATCATGACATATCCCATTACCATACAGAACTGAACCTAACTGGGTCACACAAACAAGGGTTTGAATCTGGTGATCATCAATTGAACTGATCTAGTTCAATTGATCTGAATGAGATTCAATTAGGTTCAAGAAAATCGTGCTAGCACTCGATTGAACCTAACGTTCTTCTTTTACTATCACAAATAAGTTGTCCTGACTGAGCCAAAGGAGTTTGTGCTCAATCAGAGGCCTTCATATGGTCTAACTGGAGGTTGTCCAAGTTAGAGAAGGTTGTCTTATTTTATAAGACATGACCTGCCATTTTTGGTCACCTATCATTTTTGGTCCTTTGACTTTGGTCAAAAGTTGACCTTTGACTGGTCAAATGTTGACCATAGACACTTTGACTTTTGTCCATGTGTCACGCACCTATTGGAGAACTGGTGGAGGCCTGTCCCCCTGCCAGAACCTGGCAAGAAGGAGGGCGCACGCCACCCTAGGCGTGCGCCCAAGTTGGAGGCGCCTTGGAGTCCTTGTTGGACAAGGACTCCACCTCCCTTTTGGATTCCAATCAGAGTTCTACTAAGAATCCAGTTTGACTGGTCTTAGGCATCCTCTGAGGAATCCAGGGGTCTCTAATCCCATCAATCAGATTTAGATCTGATTTCACAAAAGGTTGTGATTGGTTGGGAGGAAGAGGAGTTGGATCACGCTTAGTCTATAAAAGAGACCCTGCGCCCAACTCAGATTCTATTGCAATCCAATTCAATTGAGAAACCCCACGCCCCAAGGCTGCCTCTCCCCTCCTTCTCCATGCCATAGTCTCTTCTCCCCTTGCTCTCCACGTCCAAAAGGAGTTTTGGACCTTGGTTGGTGCGATTCAGATCAAAGAAAGGCGATCAAAAACAAGAAGGCTGCGCTGCTGCAAAGGACGACTGCTCATCTTCAAAAGAGTTTTAAAGATCCTCCAGATCAGATCCAGATCTAATTTTTGGAGATGTGATAGAGAAGAAGAGGATCTCCAGATCCAACCTGAGTGGATATCGATAGAGGCCAGGCGCTTGCGTGGCTAGATCCAGAACCTTCCGCTGCATCAGGATCATCTCAGGGTAATAGGATTACCCAAATTAGGTAATTAAAATTTGATTTAATTTATCT